>PVKE010004290.1:33789-52957 GCA_004027555.1 Craseonycteris thonglongyai
TTCAGTGCATATTTATTTCTATTTTACTTTTGACAGATAGAGAGAGAGACAGAGACAGAGACAGTTAGAGAACCGAACTGTGGGAACTCCCCAGTTCAGCACGTGGGTCCTGCCTGGGCCGGAGCCGGGATTCGATCCTCGGTCCTCATGGCCTCAAAGCGAGCGCTCAACCCGCTGAGCCGTCCCGGCTTTCCCCTGAGCAATTTTTTTATTCGAATTCAAAATGGGTTGTAAAGCAGTGGAGACAACTTACAACATCAACAACAGTGTGTTTGGCCCAGGAACTGCGTGTGAACATACAGTGCAGTGGTAGTTTAAAAAGATTTGCAAAGGTGATGAGAGCCTTGATGATGAGGAGGATAGTAGCCGGCCATTGAAAGTTGACAAAGACCAACTATGAGTAGTCATCAAAGCTGATCTTCTTACAGCTACGTAAGAAGTTGCCAAAGAACTTATCATCGACCATTCTACAGTCGTTCAGCTTTTGAAGCAAATTGGAAAGGTGACAAAGCTTGATAAGTGGGTGCCTCATGAGCTGACTGAAAATCAAAAAAAATTGTCATTTTGAAGTGTCGTTTTCTCTTTTTTTTAAGATTTATTTTATTGATTTTGACAAAGACAGAGACAGAGAGAGTCAGAGAGAAGTGGGGGAAGGCCCAGAGCAGTCTCCATAGTTGTACATCATCAGTTTTTCAACATGGTTTTGTTCCACACAGATGGGCAGGGGCCACACAGGGCAGGAACTGGGCTGGGGGCCTCCCACATGGGAGGCACACCACCTCAAGCCAGGGGCCAAACCGGGAGGGCAAGAACCAAACTGGGGGGCCTCCCTCCTGCATGGGAAGCACATCCCAGTTCAGGATATGGGTCCTCACAGGCCTGGGCCAGGATTTGATCATCAGGCCCCGGGACTGCAAAGCAAGTGCTTTACCGGCTGACCCATCCCAGCTTCCCCCGTTTTCTCTTTTTCTATGCAACAACAATTGTGACATGCATTGAAAAGTGTATTTTATGTGACAGCCAGCAATGACTAGCGCAGTGGTTGGAACAAGAAGTTCCAAAGCATTTCCCAAAGCCAAACTTGCACCAAAAATGGTCAGGGTTACTGTTTGGTGGTCTGCTGCCGGTCTCATCCACTACAACTTTCTGAATCCTGGTGAAACTATTCTACCTGAGAAGTATGCTCAGCAAATCAGGAGATGCACTGAAAACTGCAAAACCTTCAGCCAGCATTGGTCAATAGAAAGGGCCCAATTCTTATCCACTACAACACCTGACCACATGTCACAAAAACAGTGCTTCAGAAGTTGAACAAATTGGGCTATGAAGTTTTGCCTCATTCACCATATTCACCTGACCTCTCACCAACCAACTACCACTTCTTCAATCATCTTGAAAACTTTCTGCAAGGAAAACTCTTCCACATCAACGAGATGCAGAAAAGGCTTTCCAAGAGTTCATCGAATCCCAAAGCACGAATTTTTACTCTTCAGGAATACACAAACTTATTTCTTACTATAAAAAATGTATTGATTGTACTGGTTTCTATTTTGATTAATAAAGTTGCGTTTGGGCCTATAATGATTTAAAAGTCACAGTCCAAAACTGCAGTTACTTTTGCACCAACCTAATAAATATGAGTGCATCTCTGAGATGGCAATGTTTACAATGGCTTAAGAAACACATGACATCAGAGATGTTTTTATATATCGAGGGATTAAAGAATGGACTGTTGGAATTATGCCATCTATCCATCTCAGATTTATTCTGGGGATGTCCTAGAAGCTAAAGCCTATGAATACTGGTTAAAGTGTAGCCTGATTCCTCAGGCTTGAGTTGAATGCCTTTGTTAATTCTAATGGGAAATTTTAGAACAAAACAAATACTCATTCACTATTTTCAAATTTTCTCATTCAGGGAGTGTGGGAAAATGTCCAAAATATTATAGGTTGAGGTCATGGGCCTTCATTAGAAAACACTGATTCCCTTGAGTTTTAATGGATTGCTGTTAGAATAGTGCTTTGGAATGCAGTGTAGATTTTGTCATGCTAAAATAATGAAACACATCTCTTTCTGATAATATGTTTGGTCATTTAGAATGCTTTCTATGAAGGAAGTGGTGTTGATAGGTTCTGGAATGTGAAAGCTGCAACAAACGGGAGTTGATTGAGAGGGTGATGGGAACTCCAAGAGTCCAGGACTTTGGAACTGTTTAGAAACAGTTCTCTTGCTCAGTCAAGGTTAATCATGCTTTACAGAAGAGCATTGCTAGAGATTAGCTAAACAAGTGTGATGAAAGTCAAAATAAGAGCTTGGAGCTATTAGCTAAATTTTGATTAAAGAGGTTAAGTTCTAAGAATATAACGTCCTAAAAATGCTTTTTAGGATACCTATATGTCCCACACCCATATAGCAATGCATAGCACATAATAGACACTCAAATGTCAAATGAATAAATATTGATGCAGTATATTTTATTTGGTATATATGAAGGGGTTTTTTTTGTTTAGGAAAGTATATTTCTTTTAAGTATTGCCATAAAATACATAAGTAAATGCTAATAAGATACCTTTCAATTAGCATTAAATTAGATGGGTATTTCAACTGTATATAATTGCAGTAATGCTGTGGAAGTATTTCTTTTCTTCCTTAGGAATTAGTATAGGAATCATTGTTTGAAGCTTCCAAGTGAATGGGTTAAATCTTTTAGATCAAATATTAACTTTTTTTTCTTGTGACTTCTTTAATTTTTCATATTAATACAGAACTTTACTGTTATTAATCAAAATTCCAGGTGGAACTCTTTTGGTAAAATTGACAAAGAGTATCCTTTGTTGTGTTAAAGTGTATTGTTCATTTGCTTAAAGGCAACCAGAAATAAAGGTTGTCTGTTAGCTAGTTAGTGCTTTCTTTTTTAGCAGATACCTGTGTTCTAATCCAGCACAGCTGCATGGAAGTAACTTAGTGCGAGAACTGTGATTATTGGACATTTCTCTATGTTGTGAATGGCAAAAGGAAAATAATTTTCTCCAATAAGGCAAAATTAGGTGATAAATACCTAAAGTTTTGTTTGCCCCACTATAAAAGTAATAGTTGTTTTCTCCACACTTCTATGGTACTTTACTCATACTATTGGTAGAGTAGCTACCACATTACATTTTACTTGGTTTATAACATACCGGTATCTGTGTGCCCTTCTAGGTTGTAAATCACTTGAGGCATTGTGTCTTCTTATGTCTAAATCCCTAACACTCTCTTACACAGATCGACATTCTATAAATGTTGAATGGGATAGGCCTTCTAATATTACTTCATAATCATCACCTGATATTCTCTTGGACTGGAAATAGTTCATCCAGCCTTTCCCATTCTCTATATACATAGCCTGCCATTTTGCTTACTTAGTTATTCCTCTCTTGATCCACATGTCTGTTCTTACACCAGTAATACCCAGCCTCCCAATTTACACAGCTGGCCCAAACCTCTTTGAGAGGATAATCCATACAAGTAACTGGCCTGGCCCTGTGCCCTTTCCTAAAGTCTCTCAAAGGTCCACAAACCCCCCAAAAGCAGCAGCTAGCCTAGTGTGCTCTGTACCTCTTGCTAAGCCTGAAACTAGTGGCAGCTCACCTCAATTAATAGCATAAACACTCCTAGGCACCTCCAAGCCCAGTATAGGCAGCTACCAACCACAGATCACTTTGTAGCTCCTACCAGGTGGCCCCAAGCTAGACAAAGACAGTGACTGAACTGGGCCTGCACCAGAGCCCCTTCCAAGAAGTCCCAGAACCAACACACTTGGTGGCCAGCTTCAGACCACACCAGAGTGCCACCCAATTAATTCTACAAATGACACGCTTAAAGGGTAGACTTGGTAGGCTCCAGAGTCCCACTAAAGTGAATCCTGCTCCATGGGGTCAGCCCCCACAAAATAGCTCCTCTGCTGTAGGCACAGCCAGTCCTCACAGCCAGTCAGCTTGAGACTAAGTCCCCACCTACTTGATGTGCCAAGAGCAGTCAAGGCTCAACCACACTGGGAAAGCATACATAACCTATACAGGGACACCACTGGAGCACCTGACTCAGGTGACCAGGGAGATTGCACCACTGGGCCCCATAAGACATCTATTATATAAGACCACCCTGCGGAGACTGGTAAATGTAGCAGATATATCTAATACATAGTAACAAACAGAGGGAGGAGGTCAAAATAAGGAGACAAAGAAATATATCTCAAATAAAAGAACAGCACAAATCTCCAGCAGGGAGAAAAACAAAACAGAATGGAGGCAGTACCCTATACAATGCGGAGTTCAAAACAGTGGTAATAAAGATGCTCACTGAAATAGGGGAGATAATTGATGATCTCAGTGAGAACTTAGAGAGATAGGAAACAAAAAAGAACCAGTCAGAAATGAATATGATAACTGAAATGAATACATTAGTTGGAACCAATAACAGATTAGATGAAGCATAGGATTGAATCAGTGATTTGCAAGACAAGGTAGCAGAAAATGTCCATAGAAATAGCAAAAAGGAAAAAAATATGGGCAGTTTAAGGGACCTCTGGCACATCATTAAGCATAACAACATTCAGATTGTAGGGGTACCAGAAGGAAAAGAGAGAGCAAGGGATTGAAAACCTATTTAAAAAAATAGTAACTGAAAATTTCCCTGACTTGGTAAAGGAAGTAAACATACAAGTCCAGGAAACATAGAGCCCCAACAAGATGAACACAAAGAGGCCTACACTAAGACACATCATAAGTAAAATGCCAAAAGGTTAAAGACAAAGAGAAAATCTTAAAAGCAGCAAGCGAAAAGCAGTTACATACAAAGGAGCTCCCATAAGACAGTGCTACTTTCTCAACAGAAACTTTGCAGGTCAGAAGTGATTGGCATGAACTATTTGAAGTGATGAAAAGCAAGGATCACAACCAAGATTGCTCTATCCAGCAAGGCTATCATTTAGAACTGAAGGACAGATAAAGAGCTTCTCAGAGAGGAAAGAGCTGAAGCAGTTCGCCACCATCAAACCACTATTAAAGGAACTTCTTTAAGAAGAAGAGAAAAAATACACGAATAAGAAATTATCACAAAGAAAAAAAATGCTCATTGACAAAGGCCAATACATGATAAAGCAGATCAACCAACTATAAATTAATACAAAGGTTAAAAGTAAAAAACATAAAGATCAGATGTAATTACATCAGTAAATCAAGGCATGTGTACAAACACAAAAGAAGTTAAGAAAAAATGACAACATAAATGTGGAGAGGGTAAGTAAAAATAGTGATTTTAGAATGTGTTCAATCAATCTTAAGTGACCTTCAACTTAAATTAGACTGCTGTAAACAGCGATTGGTACATATTTGTATGAAGCACATAGTAACCACAAACCAAAAATCTACAAGAGATAACAAAAAATAAAGAGAAAGGAATCCAAATACAATATTACAGAAAGTTACCAACATACAAGAGAACAAAAGATAAGAAAGGAGCAGAGAAGTACAAAAAAAGCAGACAATAAATACAATTGTGATAAATACATACCTATCAATAGTTACTTTAAATGTAAATAGGTTAAATGCTGCAATCAAAGGATGAATTGATAAAGATGTGGTACATATATACAATATAAAGTTATTTAAAAAGAATGAAGTCTTAACCATTGTGACAACATGGATGGATCTAGAGGGTAGTATGCTAAGAGACATAAGTTGGAGAACAACAAATACCGTATAATTTCACTTATATGTGGAATCTGTAAAACTAAATAAATAAACAAACTCATAGATACAGAGAACAAAGTGATTGTTGCCAGATGGGAGGAGGGTTGAGGGAGTTGGATGAAAAAGGGGAAGGGATTAAGAAGTACAAATTGGCAATTACAAAATAGTCAGGTGGATGTAAAGTACAGCTTAGGGAATATAGTCAATACTGTAATAACTATATATGGTGTTAGGTGGATACAAGACTTACCAGGGGATCACTTTGTAAGTTATATAAATGTCTAAACACTGTGCTGTACACCTGAAACTAATATTGTATGTTGGCTATAATTGAAAATTAAAAAAAAGAGAAGCAAAAATTAAATTAAATTGTAGGGCATTCCTTTTTGAAAGTACCCATTCCTTTCATGTCTAATGTGCCACCTTTTTTGGCTATAAAATACTAAAGGAATCATTACATGTGTTTCAAAGGGCCCAGAGTATATATGCTGGATCAAGTTTTTCTCCTAGTATTAATCATTTATGTGTATATAAAACATTGAAAAATGGCAGTTTTGGCTGAAAGGCCTCTATTGTAGTTTTTAAAGTTGAATTACATATTATGCTGTGCAGGGAAGTGAATAGTTAGAGTTCTCTTTAGTTACTCTGTATGTCTATTGGACTCTTTTGGTTGCAAACAACAGAGCAATTGTGGATAACTTTTAACTCAAGAAAGGAAATTACTGAAAGGCTATGAAATAGACAAAAGGAAAACCACTTATTCAGACCCTGGAAAGAATAGGAATATTAGTCATAGTCTCATCAGATTGTCTTTCTTGGAATGAACCTTTTCCAGTTGTTTTTCATGCTTATGTCATTTGGCTTAGGATTTCCATATCTGGAGTTGAGAGTCTGCCTGGCCTAATTTGGGCATGTGCCCAACCTTGGCCGATGGAAGTCAGGGCTTCCTTATTCACGCTCACCAAAGGAGAACAGAGGTGTTAGTACTAGAAAAGGGGGAATGGATCGGGGCCAAACAACACATGCCACCATCAGGAATTTACCTAATTTGTGGTTCATCCCTTTTATAAACAAAGGTAATTTAAGTTCCATCAGTCTTAGCACTCAGTGACCAATTGGGTATGCAAAAATAGCTAAGGTGAATTCCTCTAAAAAAATTTCCATTAGGTAATTTCTTTAAAGGGTGTCAGAAAGAGACAGAGGTAGACAGAAAAGTTTTGCAGTCTGATACTGAATAGAGATGTAGTAGGATTTGACAAAAGTGAAGTAGAGAATACTTTGTTAGTCTGAAGAAATGGAATGAAACAGTAAGGATATTCTAGTTCATAAAATAAATAGTATCTTAAGAAATATATCCTCACACTAAAAAATGTTTCCAAGACACTGACTCTAGGAGGTGCTGGATTGACATGGTGTTGATGTAATTCACTACCTTGTAATCCTACAACTTAACTATAAACACCAAAAAAGTTTCCTCAGTATTTATGTCAGGAACACTTATTCACTATACATGCCCTTTAAAATTCTTGCTTTTATGGGGAAGCAGGGATGGCTCAATGGGTTAAGCGCTCGCTTTGCAGCCCCGGGGACCGAGGATTGAATCCTGGATCTTACTTGTACAGACCTATATGCTGAATTGGGGTGTGCTTCCCATGCGGGAGGCCCCCAGTTCAGTTCTCGCCCCTCTGGTTCAGCCCCTGGCTCAAGGCACCAAGCGCGTGCCTCCCATGCAGGAGGCCCCAGCCCAGTTTCCGCCCTGTGCGGCCCCTGCCCGTTTGTGTGGAATGAAACCATGTCGAAAACTGATGACCAACTATGGAGACTGCTCTGTGTCCTCCCACTTCTCTCTGTCTCTCTCTGTCTCTGTCAAAAACAATAAAATCTTTTTAAAAAATTCTTGCTTTCAAAGCATAGAAATAAATTGAAGAAAATGGAAATTACTCATCTGACACCTCTATGTCATGGCCATATCTAACTATAAAGTAAACCAAGTTGAATCAGGTGGACCCTGAACAAGGTACCAGGACATCAGAAATCACTGCTGGTGATGATAAGCTGTTAAATGAAAAACCATAAAAAGTTATAATTCATGTGAGCCTCATCTTTCCACAAGAGCATAGGCTACTACTTTCTATTGGGAACCTCCATGCTTTCTTAGATAAAATTTGGAAGGTTCAAGATTTCCTGTGTCTGCCCAGATTCAGCCTGGCTCAGCGCACGTAAATTCTTTCTGAGAGAGAATTAGTACCCCTCTGGGGCTCACTACCATCTTGTAAAAAAGTGCTTTGAACTTTTTGTTCTCTTAAAAATCATTGTTCCATGATTGAAGCAAATGACCAGTGTAAACTGTTATATAAATTTGAAATGCCAGTTGACAGTCGCTAATATTTGGCAGGATTAATCGGAAATTGTGATAATAGAGGCAATGGAATCTGGGCTAAGCTTTTTCTGAGGTGAAGCTCAGGATCATGGAATTCCAAAATGGCAGAACTGGAAGGGACATTAAAGAACTAACCAGTCCTCTTTTATTAGAAATAATTACCGTTTGCATCAAGCCTCCAATTTTGTGGTATTCTCTCTGCTCAGAAAGAAGAACCCCTCACTTTGTAAACTACCCTGATCAATGTCATGAACTGCTAAGGAACAAGAAATTCCAAATTGCAGGCCAGAGTAGACCCAACCCAGCCTTACTAGAATCTCTGGGGACATGGCTTCCGGCCATGCTCCACAACTGCTGCTGTGGATTCCAGTGGACTTGTATTGTGTATGGTGGAGTTATGGGCCAAATCATTTTCAACATGAATGTGCAGAATTTTCAAAATTACAGAGGTCTTCAGAATATGAGGAAACCTGAGATTGCTCAACCTCCATATAGAGAGCTTTGATAACTGGCAAGCATTTGTGTAGTGTTTCATGATTTACAAAGGCCTTTTCTCCTATTCCATTTTATTTAATCCCCACTGCTCAGATGAACAAACAGAGACAAAATATTTGGCTAGTCACATAGTTGGATAATAAAGTGACAGAATTGAAATTAGGATGTGGATACTAGAATTTCAAATTCCATGCATTTCCTATGGCATTAAACTGTCTGGATAATCCATTCAGAAGTGGGGAACAAAAATTTTGACCTTTTTATTCTGAAACCAAGAAAACTGCCAGGTGTTTTACAGTTTCACCTATCCTGAGGAGGGGAGAGGAAAAGTGGAGAGAAATGAAAGCTGTCAGAATCAGAAGGTTATGGAATTCCTATGGAAAATCTAAGAGACATTGCTGCTTATTTCCTGCATATCCGTCCAGTTGCCACAACTACCCTTGACCTCTTCTTAGGAATGAGTCAGACCAACCCATGACTCCACTCTGTTCCTGTAGCATCTACACCCTGATTTCCAAAGATTTCTCACCCCTTCAGTTTTTGGCATGGAGTCCTTTGATAAGCATTGCTGAAGGACAGCCTTTCTCTGAAGAAATGTATCTTTCTTTATCTAGAAGTAGAAACTTACACAGATGGGATGATAAATGCAAGTTATTCATAACACTTGCTATTAGAGCTAAAATACATTTTTCATTCATCACCATTGATTATTTTGCCAAGTATTCTGTGTACAAGGCTTTTCTGGATGCCTCAGGATAATTTATCATCTGCAGTACTCAACATCCACCGCCATTGCAGTCAAAGGAGTGTGCTAGATTTTAAAATCCAGAGTCCATTTGGCAGCTACCCTGACCAAATACACGATGTGACAACTTGAGAATGCTGTCATATATTGTGGTAATAGAGGAAGTGAGTTCTTTAGGGAAGAAATACACAAACTAATTGAGTAGCCAGTCTGTAGAGAGGAACCAGCATTTTTGGCATTACTTTCAAATTGTAAATGCAAAATCTTGAGCTCTACCCCAGAACCACTGAATCTGTATCTACATTTTAATGAGATCTCTGCTGCCGCCCCCCCCCCCCACGCCCCCAAGGATTCTTGTGCATATTAAAGTTTGAGAAGCACTGGTGTATAGACCATTGTTATTGCCTATCAGTATCCATTTCCCTGGTTTTTCTTAATAACAAAATGCAGAGGTTTGTTTGTTTGTTTGTTTTTTCCAGTTACTTTCCCCTCACACCTAGACAGCTATGTGAATCCATCTTTTGTCTGAGCTGTTCAGAGCATAGTTTTTACTTGGTGACTGTTGATGGTTCAGGGGTTGTTATATGAGGTAGATTGACTCAGTCATCAGGAAAGACTTGTCCTTTGTTTTGGGTAAGCATTTTCTCTCATTCAGCTGAAGAGGGGGAAAAAATGAAGCATGCCATTCATAATAATAATATAATAATAATAATAATAAATATTCAAATGTGAAAACGTAGCCCTTATTTCCACTAACAGCCATGTTGTGACCATGAGGGAGTCTTGACATGATCTGACACAGAAGTTGTCATAGCAGTGATGTAGGAATTGTGGTGTCTGGAGTTTATCTTCTCACTCACTTGAAAAATGTGGATGCAGACTCAAGGGGAAGGGTTAAGAAACAGAGATTTTATTGAAAGGAAAGATAAAGCTCTTTAATGAGAGGGGACAGCCGAAAATGGAATGCCCACAACTAAGGCTAAAGCTACTCCTTATATATGATTTGTCTTTGTGCTGGAGTACAGGTATTAGTGCCTGTATGTTAATCTTTACCTTCTGGGATTTGCTCTATTGTCTAAGTTCAAAGGATTTTTAAACAATCTAGAAGCATTCCTGCAAGTTTACTTCCTAGGGGCAAGAATGTGTTCCTCCTTGGGGAGGAGCTATGAAGCCTAGGGAGTGTTGGCACTGGTTATCTTGCTTCTGCTAGTGTCTGGCTGACCTGGCTTTTGTGCTCACTACATTCTTTTTTTTTTTTTTTTTTAATAAGTTCACTATGGCTACTGAGAACTTTCCTGACTACCTAACTTATTAACTATCCTGCCTCAGCAGTAAGATGGAAGAAACCTGGATTCTTGATTCTGGTATTGAGCTGCTGATCTATTATCCTATGCTTGGATCTCTTCTGGCCTCTGATTTTCCAATTATGTGTGATAAATTTTCTCATGGTTTATGCCAGTATGACTTTGGGTGGTTTTTATTACTAGCTGCTGAAAGCATCCTAATATATCCAGATATGGAAATGTATGCTAAATACACAATATATGCTGATATTCCTATAAAACATCTACTTTTTCAGATGGCTATAGGCTTTTCTCCTAGTCTTTTGAATAATTTTTTTTTTTTAATTTTTTTTGTTTTTGACAGAGAGAGAGAGATACAGAGACAGAGAGAGAACTGAACTCGGGGAGCTCCCCAGTTCAGCACATGGCGCACGGGCCAGGATTCGATCCTTGGTTCCCTGGCACTGCAAAGTGAGCGCTTAACCCACAGAGCCATCCCGGCTTCCCCAACTTTTCATTTTTTTAATAAAAGGAAATTCACTTCTTAGATCATCGATGAATTTGCATCCTCTTTTCTTACTCATTATGCTAAAAATCTAAAAAAAATAATATAAAATTATATTATAAATTATTGTATACATATTGCTTAAAAACAGTAAGTACATAATTACATGAACATATTTTATTGTTAGTTTATAAATTAAATTAATTTGATTGTTATAAAGTAACTATATTTTAAAAATTATTTTAATTGTAATCCTATATTTCTTTCTAAATAACAATACTAACTTGTATTATTTTTCCTCTGAATTTGCCGTAACATGTCGTAAGTGTCACTTTAAAGGCCGGCGCTAGACTTTTTGCCGCCACTATAAAATATAAGTAATACGAGTACTGTCTGCTAAATTCAAGAAAATTTATGTATTTATGAAATAAATAAATTACTTATCTAAATTATCTGAATAGCTGATTTGTTGACATCACTTATTTAACTAGCACTAGCACGCAGTACAATGTGTATCGTCTGAGAGACAGTTACAAAATGTTTTCGTCGTTGCCAATGCCAAAAAATGCCATTGTTCATTAAGTCCAAATAATGGTGGTCTAATTCTAACAACTGATCAACAATGCGAACTTTGATAAGCAGTTCTCGATAATGAGTTCTCAACAATTATTTGTTATTATTAAAGTTTAACATTATAAAACTAAAAATAATATAAAACTTATATCCTGGCGAAATAGCCACATGGCCGCCGAAAACCGTATATTCCCTTCCCGTTCTCCCACCGTCCCCTAGCTTGTCGTGCATTCTTTCCAAAAATCAGGACTTTTTAAAAACGCTTTGGGACACGGGACAAATTGTTAAAAATCGGGACGTCTGGTCACCTTGTTCAAAGGCCTCTAGTGAGTCTCCATTTTACCCTGAGGAAAGCCATAGTTTTTCCTGTGACCTGTAAATTCTCACAGTGTCTCCCCTACTTTTGCTTTCTGTCTTTATCTCCTACTGGTCTTCCCCTCATTCATTTCCCTCCAACCATATATGCCTTCTTGCTGTTATTAAAACTCATCCAGGCTCTCAACCATATGGGCCTTCTTGCTCTTACTGAAACTCATCATCCAGGCTCTCCTCCCAGATCCTTTCATGAGCTGTTCTCCAAGGTGCTCCGTCCTCAGGGCCCTCTTCACCTCCTATGGAACTGTTGCCTTCTCAGTGAAGCCTTCCCCAGCTACTCTTTCAAAAATTTCAACGATCCTTTCCTTGACATTCCTTATCTCCCTTCCCTGTTTACTGTTCTCCTGGAGCTTATCTTGTAACTAACACACACACACACACACACACACACACACACACACCCCACCCCCCACCCCCCACCCCTCTCGGATGGATGGAGGGATTTTAATTTTGTTTTAACCTGACTTTTTATACTACTTAGTACCACCAAGGCAAGGATTTTTCTGTTTTGTTCATTGATGTATCTGCAACATCTAGAAGAGTGTCTATTGATGCACTCAATCTATATTTGTCAAGTTAGTAAACAACAACAACAAACCTTTAACCAATGTTTCTCCCTGAAATATACTGTTAGTAGGGCCAGAATGATGCCTTTTAAGTCTGTGTGTGCTTTGATAAATGACCATTGGTTTTATCAACATTGTGGTTCAAAACTAATGGTGTGTGTCAGTGTGTGTGGGGTTAGAGGTGGGGGGAGGGGAGACAGAGAGAGAGAGATTGATTTTAAAGAATTGACTCACATAATTATGAAATCTGTAGAGTAGGCCGGCAGTCTGGAAACCCAGGGGAGAGCCAATGTTGCAGTTCATTTTAAGGGCCATCTGCTGCCAGAATTCAAACCTAGTCTTAAGCCAAAAACATACAATAGGAAAAAGAAAGTCTCTTGAATAAATGGTGTTCGGAAAATTGGAAAGCTACATGCAAAAGAATTAAACTAAACTGCTATTTGACACCATACATAAAAGTTAACTCAAAATGGATTGAAGACTCAAACACAAGACCTAAAACAAAATACATAGAAGAAAACATAGTACTAAATTTATAGACCTTGGTTTTAGAGAGGATTTTATGAACTTGATCCCAAAGAGAAATAAAAGCAAAAATAAATGAATCGGGACTATATCAAACTAAAAAGCTTTTACACAATGAAAGAAACCATCAACAAAACAAAAAGTCAACCATTGCAATTGGAGACGGTATTTGCAAATGATACCGCTAATAAGGAACTAATGTCCACTCAACAACAAAAACAGAAAATCAAACAATCCTATTGAAAAGTAAGCGGAAGACCTGAACAGACACTTTTCCCAAGAAGACATACAAATGGCCAACAGATATATGAACAGATGCCCAACTTCACTAGCTATTAGGGAAATGCAAATCAAAACCACAATGAGATAACCATCTCACATCTGTTAGAATGGCTATTATCAACAAGATAAAAAATAACAGGTGTCGGAGAGGATATGGAGAAAATGGAACCCTCATACACTGTTGGTGGGAATGTAAATTGGTATAGCCACTATGGAAAACAGTATGGAGGTTTTTAAAAAAATTAAGAATAGAGCTACCATATGATCCAGCAATTTCTCTTCTGGGTATTTACCCCCAAAATTTGAAACAATTATTTGTAAAGACATATGTACCCCATTGTTCATCAGAGCGTTATACACAGTAGCCAAGACATGGAAAAAACTAGTGTCCTTCAGTAGATGACTGGATAAAGAAGATGTGGTACATATATACAATGGAATACTTACTCAACCATAAGAAAGAATGAAATGCTGCCATTTGTAACAACATGGATCTTGAGGGTATCATGCTAAGCAAAATAAGTCAGATGGAAAATGACAAGAACCATATGTGAGATATAAAACAGAAAGCAACAAATGAACAAAACAAACTCATAGATACAGACAACAGAAGGGTGGTTACCAGAGGTTAAGGGGGTGGGGGGAAGTTGTAGAGGGTAAATGGAGTCACATATATATGGTGATGGAAAGAGACTAGACTTTGGGTGGGGAGCGTACAATGTAGTATACAGATGATGAATTCTAGAATTGTACACTTGAAACTTATAATGTTATTAATGAAGGTCACTCTAGTAAATTTAAAAAGAAACACACACGTCTTTTAGCTGCTTTTACCATTATTGTATGCTTCTCATATAAACCTGTTAGCTCACAACTGGGCACATATTGAGATTGAATTCAGTTGAGTTCCACAAGAGTAGTTGAGGTGGAATATACGTAAGGTGGCTATAGCTCTGTTGTCATGTTAGGGCTAAAGTTGAAATTGCTTTTGTCAAATAGATGTGAGAAATAATGACATCATAAAAGAAATAAGTGTGTGGATAACAGTATAGCCTGAAGGAACCTGTCTTGTAATAATCTAAAATGGTCTTGTACTGCAGCCTCAAACCCCAGGGTTTCTGAACAGGCAGGGCCAGAGCTCTGCTTCAGCTCTTTAAGAGAAACTTGTGGTTTCAGAAAGTATGTATGCTGGACAAGCTCTCAAATTCTCCAAGTCCATTTCTGTGTGAACCCAGAATTGCTCCATAACTGAAATGACTTCTGAAATACTTTTCAACTCTGTCTTGTTCACTGTGGGTACTGTTACAACCTAAGAGGCAACTTTTTTCTGGCTTGCACACCCCGTCTACATTCCACAGGGTGGTTGAAATGGGATGAAATATAAGGTTGCTACACTGATGTCATGTTGGAGCTTAGTCCGATTAATACAATTTGTTTCAAGGTTACTAAAGTGGATGCTTTAAAATTTGGGAGGAACAAAAAAGTCTGTTAAAATGTGGTTAGCACATAACTTAGTCATTTAGTAATCAGAGGAGGGTATTAACCAGCTCTTTTCTGTCTTATTTGGAGTAAGAAGTAAGTAAAGTGATTTAAACTGCATTGTGAGGAAAATTTCAAATTGTCTCCAAAAACAACTGAATATTAAAATGAATGCTTAGAGAGGGAATGAAATTTTTTAAAAAACAGGCAGTGAGTTTAGTGGTCTTTTAAACCAGTCTTTGGAAATGAAAATTGGAAATGTGAAAAAATTAATTTATTTAATCCTATCTGATTATTTGTTTTTATGCTCATTTCTTTTTATGCTCTCAGTTTTATTTTCTGCATTGCTAGGATTTTCTGTCTCATGTCTATGTGAAGTAAAAATAAGTGTTTCAGGGTTTATGGGGCTCCATCACTTACTTACTCTGGGGCCTGGGCAATCTAGGCCACTTTTCTGCATCACTTTCCTCATCAGTGAAGTGGGGATTACAGTCCTTCCTGCTTTCCTTCCTGTGAGGATTAAATGTGGATTCCTGGCAAACCACCCAGAGCTGTACATGACTCAGTAAGTCTTTCATTCAAGTTGTTTGCTTTGATGGTGATGATGCATTGATGCAGTCCCTGAGGTAGAATTAAAGAATCCAACTGTGAGTGTTTGCTGTCAGCAGTTCTCATCTAATCTTCAGACCAACTTTTTAAAGATATATATTATTTATACCCTCATTTATATAGATGAGGAGACTAACTCTCAAAGTGTAACTTGCCCAAGGCCACACAGTGAGTGGCAGAGCTGACTGGGATTCAAATTTGGGTCTATACGACTCAAACTCGTGCTCTTTTAGATATATTGTGCTGTTATTTTTAATGTAAAAGAGAATCATAAATTTATGATTTTAATTATTTTTAAGTGTGTATATCTCAGAAGTGTTAAGTATGTTTACACTGTTGTAAAACATCTCCAGAACTTTTCATCTTGCAGAATTAAAGCTCTATATCCATTGAACAACAGCTCCCCATTTTCCCTTCTCCTTAGCCCCTGGTAAGCACCATTCTACTCTCTACACTTACGAATTTCACTACTTCAGATACCTCATATAAATGAAATAATACAGTATTTGTCCTTTATTGACTAGCTTGTTTTACCTAGCATAACATCCTCAAAAGTTCATCCATGTGATAGAATTTCTTTTTAAGGCGTCATAGTATTTCATTGTATGTATATTCCACATTTTGTTTATCCATTCATTGATTGATAGATGTTAGGGTTGCTTCCAACTCTTGGCTATTGTAAATAGTGCTACTATGAACATGGGTGTTCAGATGTCTCTTTGAGACCCTACTTTTAATTCCCTTGTGTATATACTTAGAAGTGGGATTGCTAGATTATATGGTAGATCTGTTTTTAATTTTTTGAGAAACTGCCATAGCAGTTGCACCATTTTACAGTCCCATCAATAACTCACAAGGGTTCCAGCTTCTCTACATCTCCACCAACACTTGTTATTTTCTATCTTTTTGTTTATTTTAATAGTAGCCATCCTGATGGCTGTGGGTTGGTGTCTCATTGTAGTTTTGATTTACATTTCCCTGATGATTAGTGATGTTGAGCATCTTTTCATATGCTTATTGCCCATTTGTGTATCATACTTGGAGAAATACCTATTTTAATTCCTTTGCCTATTTTTTAGTTAGGTTATTTGATTTTTTTGTTGTTGGGTTGTACTTTATATATTGTGAATATTAACCCCTTATCATATATATGATTTGTGAATATTTTTCCCATTCCATAGGTTAACTTTTTACCCTATTAATTATATCCTTTGATACACAAAAGTTTGTAAGTTTGATATAGTCCCATTTTTATCCCTGTTTTTGCTTTTGTTGACTGATTTTGGTGTCATGTCTAAGAAATCATTGCGCGATCCAATATCATGCATCTTTTTCCCTATTTCTTTCTTTTAGTACTGTTTGGTTTTTTTTAAGATTTATTTTATTGTTTTTGACACAGACAGAGACAGAGAGAGGTAGAGAGAAGGGGGAGGGCCCAGAGCAGTCTCTGTAGTTTTACATAATCAGTTTTCCACATGGTTTTGTTCCACACAGGTGGGCAGGGCCTCTCAGGGTGGGAGCTGGGCTGGAGGCCTCCTGAATGGGAGGCACGCCCCCTTGAGCCAGAGGCCAACCAAGGGGCGAGAACCAAACTGGGGGCCTCCCACATGGGAAGCACACTCCAGTTCAGCATATGGGTCCTCACAGGCTAGTGCTGGGATTCAATCCTTGATCCCTGGGGCTTCAAAGTAAGCACTTAACCTGCTGAGCCATCCTGGCTTCCCCTAGTACTTTTATCACAGTTTTTGGATCTTACATTTAGGTCTTTAATCCATTTTGAGTTAATATTTATATATAGTTTAAGAGTCCAACTTTGTGCTTGCTTCAGCAGCACACATACTAAGAAGAGTCCAACTTTGACCTTTTGCATACATACCGGTATATCCAGTTTTCTAACACCATTTGTCAGAGACTCCTTCCCCATCATGCTGTTTTTTAAGGGTACAGGAGAGAGTGATAAGACGGGATAGTTAATTTGGGGGGGAAATAATGCTAAAATATATTTTGGCTTGTTTATTGCTACATAAATGGAGAAAGGCATATGTAAATCTTTGCTTGTAGAATGTTGTTTACAGGAATTACGGAGTATTTGTTTCAACTGAGAGTTGACTATTTATGTTTATGTGGAGAAAAATGAATCAAGACATTATAGTAATACAATATTCTCTCTGGCTCTGAAGAGATCAACCTTCCAGAAACCCAGGGTCTCTGGAATCCAGAAGTTGCTGGCCAGTTAACAATGGGGGAGGAACCATTTTAATCACAAATTAATGAGGCTCTGAACTCCCAGAAGTAAACAGACCTGGAAGAGAAAAAGAGCTAATAACTCAGAGGTTATGTTCTGTATACTCTGGTGACTTGATTCACAGTGGGAGTAGCAGTATCTCAGTGGAATGTGGCCATACCTGGGAAGCAGTAGAGAACAGGAAAAGTTAGTGAGGAAGAGCTAGGAGAAAAGGCAGTTTGGGAGGCTAGAAGCACTGGCAGTGGGTGTGAGTGGCAGACCTTGAGGAAGATGGGCCAGACTGAAGTTACCCAGCTCTGTGTTCTGGTGGTAAAGGGAAAAGGGAAAGCACAGAATTGCTCTTCCTTCACCTTAAGTGTTAGCCCTTGGCTAACTAGGAAAATGGACTCTCCAGAAAAACTCAGCCCATAGGAACGCTGAGTAGCTAGCTGTTGGTATTGGTGGATGGGAGGTATGTATGTATGTATGTATGTATAAACAGAGGGTGTCAATAAATATGTACACACTTTAAGAAAGAAAAACTATTAAAATTGTAATAATATATGCTGATAACAAAAGATGAATATAAGTCACTTTGACCTATGCAGCTACAAGAGGTGCTCAAAGTGGTTACCATCAGCATCCAGACACTTCTGATTACAGCAAACGGCTACTTGAGCAGTGCTGCCCAAAATGTCCACTTGTATCACTGCACACAGTGTTTCAGTTTATCATGTGTCTCAAAATTATTGCAAAAGCATACGGTTGTTAGGTGTGTTGGAGGTTCTGTTGCATACTCATGCCTCCATTGTTGTACTTCCACAATTAGAGAACTCTAATTTCATATACCACTTCAAAAATGGTCTTGTGCTCCTCAAACAACAAGCATGCTGTGGCATTTTCTTTGAATGCCCTTCCTGTCGTATGGTGACACTAGCTTTCATTTGATTAACACCATCCATCATACTACACATTGCTACTGTAATGCATTTCAACTTCAAAAAGTAATGCATAATAACATCTCTTAAAATGTATATATATATATATATACTGTATATTTTGGCACCATATATACGTGTGTGTGTGTGTGTGCGCGCGCATATGTGTATTGTATATTTATTTATTTATTTTTATATATTTATATATAAAGCTTTTTGACTGTAACATTTCTCAGAGTTGCTCAAATATTTCAAATGTCTGATTTTCTCTGGACTATAAATAGGGTTATAGAAACTTTGTTTGTATCTTTATTTCTTTTCTTTCTATGGTATTAAGTATCTGTGTGTATTATTTATTGTGAAGGATACAAATATTATGCGTCCTTACCTCAAGGTTATTATAATGCTGTAGAGAAGATAAAATGTTGATAAATAGTGGTAATAACAAGAAGAATGC
>PVKE010004290.1:53057-65977 GCA_004027555.1 Craseonycteris thonglongyai
TTGAGCGCTCGCTTTGAGGCCACGAGGACCGAGGATCGAATCCCGGCTCCGGCCCAGGCAGGACCCACATGCTGAACTGGGGAGTTCCCACAGTTCGGTTCTCTAGCTGTCTCTGTCTCTGTCTCTCTCTCTATCTGTCAAGAGTAAAATAGAAATAAATATGCACTAAAGATAAAATAATTACTCTCTATAAATACAAAAAAAAAAAAAAAGAAGAATGCAAAAGGTTGACTTTTTAGGTAATCTTTTGAGGTTAGCTAAAGAAAGCGAAAGGATGGAGAAACTAGAGCTAAACATTATATATAAAGTTTATAAGTCTGGGCCCTCAATCATATTATGTCATATATGGAAATAACAACAAGCTTCATAGCAGTGATTCTATAAGTTTTATTAGTGTGAATAGTAATTCTGGAATGTTTTGAGCCATATTCCACTACTGTTCTATTCTAGACATTCTCTTTGAACTATTTACAAACAGTGTGAATACCTCTGAAAATAAACATGTTTGTATATAACTGCTCATTATCTACATGATTTAGCTAAAGTGTGACAACAGGTACTCTTATAGAAATGTAATACAGAGAGCACTTTATGAATTTGACCCCAAAGGCAAGGGAAGTAAAAGCAAAAATAAATGAATGGGATTATATCAAACTAAAAAGTTTCTATACAGCGCAGGACACCATCAACAAAGTAAAAAGAAAACCAACTGAATGGGAGAATATATTTGCAAACAATGCCTCTGATAAGGGGCTAATATCTAAAATATGTTGGGGAAGCCGGGATGGCTCAGTGGGTTAGGCGCTCACTTTGCAGCGCCGGGGACCGAGGATCGAATCCCGGCCCTGGCCCTTGCGGAACCATGTGCTGAACTGGGAGCTCCCCCAGTTCAGTTCTCTCTGTGTCTCTGTATCTCTCTCTCTCTCTCTCCTCTGTCAAAATAAATAAATGTATTTTAAAATATGTAAAGAACTCATACAACTCAACAACAAAAAAACAATTCAATTAAAAAATGGGCAGAAGACCTAAATAGGCACTTCTCCCCCGAAGACATAGAAACAGCCAACGGACACATGAAAAAATGCTCCACTTCACTAGCAGTTAGGGAGATGCAAATAAAAACCACAATGAGATACCATCTTACACCTGTTAGAATGACTATAATCAACAAGACAAGGAATAACAAGTGCTGAAGCGGCTGTGGAGAAAAAGGTACCCTCATATACTGCTGGTGGGAATGTAAATTGGTACAATCACTATGGAAGGCAGTGTGGAGATTCCTCAAAAAACAAGGAATAGAATTGCCATATGACCCAGCAGTCCCTCTCCTGGGTATCTACCCAAAAAATCTGAAAACCTTAATTCGCAAAGATATATGTACCCCAATGTTCATCACAGAACTGTGTACAGTGGCCAAGTCATGGGAACTACCAGAGTGTCCTTCGATAGATGACTGGATAAAGAAGTTGTGGTACATTTACACACTGGAATACTACTCAGCAATAAGAAAAGATGAAATACAGCAATTTGTGACAATGTGGACGAATCTTGAGAACATCTTATTAAGCGAAATAAGTCAGACTGAAAGAATCAAGAAACATATGACCTCACTTATAGGTAGAATATAAAACTGAAAGTAACAGAGAAACAAAAACTCATGGACACAGTTAGTGGTTTGGTGGTTGCCTGGGGGTCGGGGGTGGGAGGGCTGGGGGGGGGGCATGGGGAGGGGACATTAAATGTAATAAATAAATAAATGAATGAACAAACGAACAAGGAAGCAAGCAAGCAAACAAACAAGAAAGAAAGGAAGGAAGGAGGGAGGGAGAGGGAAAGGGTGAGGGAGAGGTGGGGAGAGAAAGAAAGAAAGAAATGTAATGCCTTATGTTGGAATGGCGTTCTGTAGTGAATACAGCAGTCTCACATAATATCATATGAGGGCTGTCAGGAAAAACCCAGCCATTGTCGATATAGTGAGAACAGTTACATAGCTGAATGCTTTCCAGACAGCCCTCATATAAATATTTATTAATGCAATGATAAAAGTAGGAATAATAGCTGTTTTAGATTGTGAATCATAAACATTTATTCTTTCTTTCAAGATTCTCACTTTTTAGTTTTTGACCATTTAGCGCATAATCCTGTATGGTAAGAACATACAGATAGAGAGGTATGGACTTAAAGATCATTATTTGGAAGAGCTGTTCAGTGTATGGAGAGGGTAACTGAGAAACTGTCTTGAAATTTGCTGAGGGAGCGTATCTCATTTGTGTTCTGGCAGTTGGGCAGATTTGACTAACAGCCTGCCTCCAGGCCAAGAACCACTGACTGTTAGATTTCTAAAAAGATGAATAAAGGGTTAAGTTCTACTGAAGAATAGGAATTTAGTACAGGAGTTACAAAACTAATAAAATACAGAAAGATAAATAAATTTTGATTTTCTATCTAAAAATACTGGCTGTGTTAGGGGTTGCCCATTACAAAGTCAGTAGAAGAATTATTTCAAAGGAGGATTTGGAGCAACTGCAGTTTTTTGTTGTTGTTTTTATCGTGGGACTTATGTCTTTACCCTGTCTTTTTAAATTACTGTTATTTTTCAATTACAGTTGACATTATGTTATATTAATTTCAGGTATACAACTTAGTGGTTAGACATTTATATAACTTACACAGCGCTCCCCCCATAAGTCTAGTACCCATCTGACCATACATAGTTATTACAATATTACTGACTGTATTCTCTATGCCAGGCCTTGGAAGAATTTTTCAGGGCAAAGGCTACTTCTCCAAGTGTTGCAGTCCACTAGCTATTTATTTTATTATTCAGGTAGTCACCACAAAATTGCTTGGTGGTCCACTGGTTGTGAGGAACGTTTTGCACAGCCCTGCCCTATGATATACTTTATGTCTCTGACTATTTTATGAATGCCATTTGTACTTCTTAATCCCTTCCCTTTTTCACCCCGCTCCCCAACCCCCTTCCCATCTGGCAATGATTAGTTCTCTGTATTCATGAGTCTGTTTCTATATGTTTGTTTATTTTGTTTTTTAGATACCGCAGGTAAGTGAAATCTTAGGTATTTGTTCTCTTTCTGACTTATTTCACTTAGTGTAATAATTCCCTCTAGAATTTCAGGGTGTTCAACCTTTTGACTTCCCTGGGTCGCATTGGAAGGAAAATTGTCTTGTGCCACACATAAAATACAAAAATGATAGCTGATGAGCTAAAACAAAATTGCAAAAATCTCAATGTTTTAAGAAAGTTTATGTATTTGTATTGGGCTGCATTCAAAGCTGTCCTGGGTCACATGTGGGCTGCAGGTTAGACAGGCTTCCTCCAGATTCATCCATCTTGTCACAAATGGTAACATTTTATTCTTTTTTATGGCCAAGTATCCATTGTATATGTGTACCACATCTTTATTCATTTGTCTGTAAATGGGCACTTAGGTTGCTTTCATATCTTGGCTACTGTAAATAGTGCTGCAGTGGACATATATTTTTAGTGTTTTGAGATTCATCAGATAAATACCCAGAAGTGAGATTGTTGAGTCATAAGGTAGTTTCTATGGTTAATTTTTTGAGGATCCTCTATACTAGTGGTGTCCAACCTTTTGGCTTCCCTGAGCCACATTGGAAGAAGAATTGTTTTGGGCCACACATAAAATCCATTAACACTAATGATAGCTGATGAGCAAAAAAAAAAAAAGTTGCAAAATATCTTATATTTTAAGAATTTGTGCTGAAACACATTCAAAACCATCCTGGGCCACAGGTTGACATGCCTGGTCTATACTATTTTCCACAGTGGCTGCACCAATTTGCAATCCCACCAACAGTGCACAAGTTCCCTTTTTTCCACATTCTTGCTAACACTTGTTTGTTGACTTCTTGGTGATGGACATTCTGATAGATGTGGGGTGATCACTCATTGTGTTTATAATTTGCATTTCTGATGATTAGTGATGTAGAACATCTTTCCATATGTCTATTGGCCATCTGTATGTCTTCTGCAAAAATGTCTGTTCAAGTCCTCTGCCCATTTTTAAATTGTATTGGTTGTTTATTTGCTTTTTTTTTTTAATGTTAAATTGCATGAATTCTTCAAATATTTTGGATATTAACCCCTAATTGGACGTACATTGGCAATATATTTCCCCATTCAGTAGGTTTTCTTTTTATTTTGTTGATGATTCCCTTTGCTGTGCAAAACTTTTTAGTTTGATGTAGTCCCATTTATTTTTTCCTTGATTTCCCTTGCCTTTTTTTGAGATGTATCAAAAAATATATAACAGAGCAATGTCAAAGAGTTTACAGCTTTTTTTTTTCTTCTAGGAGTTTTATGGTTTTAGGTCTTCCATTTAAGTCATTAATCCATTTTGAGTTTATTCTTGTATGTGGTGAATGAAAGTGATCTAGTTTTATTCCTTTGCATGTGTCTGTTCAATTTCCCCAAAACAATTTATTAAAGAGACTGTCATTACCCCACTGTATATTTTTTCCACCTTTGTCATAGTTTAATTGGCCATATAGGTATGGGTTTATTTCTGGGGTCTCTATTCTGATCTGTTGATCTGTGTATCTTTTTTTATGCCAGTACATGTTGCTTTGATTACTATGGTCTTGTAGTATAGTTTGATATCAGGTAGGTTCCTTTGTTCTTTTTTGTCAAGACTGCTGTGGCTATTTTGGGTTTTTTGTGATTCCATATAAATTTTAGGATTATTTGTTCTAGTTTTGAGAAGAGTGCCATTGGTAGGTATCTTGGTAGGGATGGCACTGAATCTATAGATTGCTTTAAGTAGTATGGACATTTTAAGGATGCTAAATTCTTCCTGTCCATGAGCATGATGTATGCTTTCATTTATTTCTGTCTTCTTCAATGTCATAGTTTTTCAAGTACAGACATTTTACTTGTTAAATTTATTCATAGGTATTTTTTATGCAATTGTAAACAGATTGTTTTCTTAATTTCTCTTTCTGATAGTTTATTGGTGTATTAAAATGCTCTCAATTTCTGAATGTTAATTTTGTATCCTGCTGCTATGGTACATTCAGTTATGAGTTCTAATAGTTTTTTGGGGGATGGGGATTTTTAGGATTCTTTATATATATTATGTCAACTGCAAATAATGACAGTTTTCCTTCTTCCTTTCCAATTTAGATGCCTTGTGTTTCTTTTCCTTGTCTGATACTGTGGCTAGGACTTCCAATACTATGTTGAATAAAAGTGGTGAATCCTTGCATTGTTCCTGATCTTAAGGAAAACACTTTGAGATTTTCACCATTGAGTATGATTTTAGCTGTGGCTTTGTCATATATGTAACCTTTATTATGTTGAGGTACGTTTCCTCTATTTCCACTTTGCTGAGAGGTTTTATCATAAATAGATGGTGGATTTTGTTTATTTGGTACATTATATAAATTGAGTTGCCTATATCAATGTAGCCAATTTTTCAGCCCAGGAATAAATCCCACTTGATTATTGTGTATGATCTCTTAAATAGATTGTTGTATTCATTTTGCCAATATTTTGTTGAGAATTTTTGCATCTACCCGTATGTACATCAGGGATATTGGCCTATACTTTTCTCTTTTCATAACATCATTGTCTAGTTTTGAAATCACAGTAATACTGTCCTCATTAAATGACCTTGAGAGCCTACCCTCTCTTCAGTTTTTTTGGAATATTTAAAGAAAGGTAGGTGTTAATTCTCCTTTGAATTTTTGGTACAATTCACCTGTGAAGCCATTTGGTCCAGGACTTTTGCTTGTTGGGAATTATTTGATTACTGATTTGATTTCATTAGTAGTTAGTCTGTCCAGATTTTCTTTTTCTTTTTGAGTCAATCTTGGAAGATTGTGTTTCCAACAATTTATGTATTTCTTCATCTAGTCCAATTTTTGGCATAAAATTCTTTGTAGTATTTTCCCATAATCCTTTATATTTTTGTGGTCTCAGCTGTTACTTTTCCTCTTTCATTTCTGATTTTATTTATTTGGGTCCTCTCTATCTTTCGTTTTTGATGTAGTGAAAGGTTTATCAATTTTGTTTTTGTTTTTTTAAAGAACGAGCTCTTGGTTTTATTGATCTTTTTATTTTTGCCATTTTGTTTATTTCAACTCTGATGTTTGTTATTTCCTTCCTTGTACTCACTTTGGCCTTTGTTTGTTTGTTTCTTTAGTGTACAGTTAGATTGTTTATTTGAAAATGTTCTTGTTTCTTGAAGTAGGCCTATATTGCTATGATTTCCCTCTTAGATCTGTTTAGCTGTGTTCCATAGATTTTGGGTTGTTGTGTTTTTATTGTCATTTGTCTGAAGATACCGTTTTTTAAATATTTATTTTTATTGCTTTTTGACAGAGAGAGACAGACAGAGACAAGGTGGAGGGCCCATGAAGATACCTTTTGATTTATTCCTTGATCTCATGGTCAACCCACTTACTAGCATATTATGTAGCCTACATGTGTTTCTGAGTTTTTTAATTTTCTTCTTGTAATTGATTTCTAGATTCATGCCATTGTGATAAAAGATGCTGCTTAATGTGATTTCAGTCTTCTTAATTTATTGAGACTTGGTTTGTAGCCCAACATGTAGTCTGTTATGGGAAATGTTCCCGGTACTCTTGAAAAGAATGTATTCTGTTGCTTGGGGGTGAAATGTCCTAAAAATATCAATTAAATCCATCTGCTCTAATGTATCATTTAAGGCTGCTGTTTCCTTGTTGACTTTCTGTCTGGATGATCTATTAGTTGATGCCAATGGGATATTAAAATCCCTGCCTATGACTGGCTGTATTAATGTGAGTTTCTCCCTTTATGTCTGTCAATATTTGCTTTATATATTTAGGTGTTCCTATGTTGAGTGCATAAATATTTACAAGGGTTAGATCCTGTTGTTGAATTGAACCCTTTATCATTATGAAATGTCCTTCTTTGTCTCTTGTTATAGCATTTGTTTTAAAGTCTGTTTTGTCTGTTAAAAGTATTGCTTCTCAGCTTTTCTTTTGTTTCCTCTTACATAAAATATATTTATCTATCCCTTTACTTTTAGTCTGTGTGTGTCTTTTGACTTACAGTATGTCTCATAGGCAACATTTGCTTATCTGTTCAGCCACCTTACATTTTTTTGAAGATTTATTTTGTTTTTGAAAGAAGGTGTGTGTGAGAGAGAGAGACAGACAGAAAGCAGGAGGGCCCAGAGCAGTCTTCCATAGTTGTACTCATTCGTTGTGACATAGTTTCATTCCATACAGGTAGATGTGGGGCTGCACTGGGTGGGACCTGAACTGGGGACCTCCTGCATGAGAGTTGAGGGCTTTCGCCATCATCCCAGTTAAACCACAGTTCGGCATATGGATTTTCACAGGCTGGGGCCAGGATTCGATCCCTGGACCTCACAATTGCAAGGCAAACATTCAACCTGTTCAGCTATCCTGGCATCCCCACTACCTTACATTTTTGATTGTGGAGTATTTAATCTGTTTATATTTAAAATAATTGTTGACAGGTATGCAGTTATTGCCATTTTATTACTCATATGTGTAATCTTTTGTTTCTTAAATAAGTCCCTTTAACTTTTCTTGTAGTACTGTTTGGTGGTGACAAACTCCTGTAGCTTTTTTTTTTTTTTTTTTGGTCTGGTAAGCTCTTTATTTCTCCTTTGATTTTAAATGTTAATCTTGCTGGATAAAATAATCTTGATTGTAGTTCCTTGCTTTTCATCACTTTGAATATTTTGTGCTACCAGTCCCTTCTGGCCTACAAAGCGTCTGTTGAGAAATCAGCTAACAGTTGTATGGGAACTCCCTTGTACAAAACTAATTGCTTTTCTCTTGATTTTTTTAAGATTCTCTCCTTGTATTTAACCTTTGGCATTTTACTTATGAAGTGTCTTGTGTGGGCCTCTTTGGGTTCATATTGTTTGGGACTCTGTGCTTCCTGGACTTGTATGTTTATTTTCAAATTTTTAATTCCTTGCTCTCTTTTCTCCTTCTGTTATCCCTGTGATTCAAATGTTACTATGCTTGATGTTGTACCAAAGGTACCTTAAACTGTACTCATTTTTTTAATTTCTTTTTTTGTTTTGCTATTCTGATTGTGTATTTTCTGTTACCATATCTTTCAAATGACTGATTTGATTCTCTGCTTTAGCTAATCTGTTGATTCCCACTAATGTATTCTTCATTTCAGCTATCGTATTCTTTATTTCTGACTGGTTCTTTTTTGTGGTTTCTATCTCTTTATGTAAGTTTTAACTGAGTTCATGTATTCTTCCCCGAAGTTCATTGAGCATCCTTATAACCAAAATTTGAACTCTGTATCTGTTAGATTGCTTGTATCCATTTCCTTTAGTTCTTTTTCCAGACTGTCCTGGTTTGTCTTTGTTCCCTCATTTTGGATGCTCCCCTGAGTTTATTTCTACCGTATACATAAGTAGATCTGCTATGTCTACCAGTCTTGTCAGAGTGGCCTTATGAAGTGGGTATCCTATGGAACCCAGAGGCGCAGTTTCCCTGTTCCCATAAGCAAGATATTCCAGTTTGTCCCTGGTGGGGGTTGTGTGTACTTTCCTATTATAATTGGGCCTTGATTGCTGGTGTTACATCACTGGTTGGGATTGACCCTCAGGCTGACTGGCTGTGACTACAGCAGTTGAGCTGTTGTATGAGGGCTGACCCCTTGGAGAAGGATTCCTTTTAGCAGGGCTCTGGTGCCTGCTGAATCCACTCTTCGGGTTTGTCATTTGTGGTGGTAATTGGGTGGTGCTGTGGAGTGGTCTGAAGCTGGCCACCAGGTGTATGGGTTCTGGGGCTTCACTGGAGGGGCTGTGGTGCAGGCCCAGGTCAGCTGCTGCCTGTGCGCAACCTGGAGCTGCAGTTGGTAGCCATCCATTCCGCATTTGTTTTCATGTGGGAGTGGCTTTGCTGTGAACCAACCCTGGCTGCCACTAGTGGAAGGGTTGGTGTTGCTTAGCAAAAGGTACAGGACACACCAAAGACAGCCCCAGCTTGTTTGGTGTTTGTGGGCCTTTGAAAGACATTAAGAAAACCCACAGTGGGGAAGCCGGGATGGCTCAGTGGGTTAAGCGCTCACCTTGCAGCCCCTGGGACTGAGGATCGAATCCCGGCCCTGGCCCGTGTGGACCCATATGCTGAACTGGGGGAGTGCCCCAGTTCTCACTGGGATGAGACCCCTGCCCAGTTCCTGCACTGTGCAGCCCCACACCCACCTGTGGGGTGAACCCATGTGGAAAAACCGATGATGTACAACTGTGGAGACTGTTCTTGGCCCTCTGTATTTCTCTCTGTCTGTCTGTCAAAAACAATAAAAATAAATCTTTTTTAAAAAACAGAAAACCCACAGAATGGGCCAGACTGACTGCTTGTGAGGAACAGCCATTGAAAAAGATTCAGGCTGGGCATTTGAGTCAGGTGGGCCGTTTTAAAGAATCCAAAGGTAGGGAAAGCAATGTTAGCCAGTTTGATGGTAACTCATTCTTGTGCCTACCTGTGTCTGCTGGCTGTGTGGTTGGAGGCTCACCCAAGGAACAGTGGCACCTGCCAGTGCTCCTGTCTGTGAGAGAGCTGCTCCTCCAGTCCTTATTCTGAAGCCAAACAATTCGGTTCTTCCTTTTGTGTTCCTGGCGCTTTTCGAGCTGCTGTCCCTCCACTGGTGCTTAGGACTAGTGTTAGTGAGTGAGCCGAGTTTGTGTTTGGACTGTTGAAGAGGAATGCCTGGGACCCTGGTGGCCCTCCGTTTCACCCAGATGGAATCCCTACTGACTTTCACAGCCAGGTCTTATAAGTATTCCTCTTTCCATCACTGGTGTTCTGGGGCTGGCCGTCCCAGTATGGCCCTAGGACCTCCAGAGCTGAGACAGCCATCCTGAATTTTAACCATAGTACGTGCATACTCATATAGGAACAGCTGTGTTGCGCCTCTACACTCACTACCAGTCTCAATGTGGCATTTTCTTTATATTCTTAGTTACAGAAGTTCTATTCCTCTAGTCTTCATGTGGTTTTCAATCAAGGGTGTGTGTTTTCAATTTAATTGTAATTTTGAAGTGGTCATTGGATGAGTCGAACATGTGTTTTTCTACTCCTTCGTCTTGAGCATTTATACCTGATCAAGTATAAATGTTTTTGTCTCCACACTCTTAATGTCTTACTGTTCTTTATTGCCTTCTATTTATTTCCCCTTTTTGAGGTATAATTGGTATACAACAAGTTGCTCATACTTGAATTTTACACTGTGAGTTTTGACTCATGACCTCATTACCACAATCAAGATAATGTACATATTTGTCATCCTCAAGTTTCCTCATGCCTCTTTGCTATACTCTTCTCTCTTGATTTCTGGGACTCTTGTAATTGGAATGTATAGAAAAGAAAATCGGAGAAACACTGTCTTAGGGAATTCTCTTAAATTCTAAAACTGGCCTAGATCCTGACGCAACTCCTGGCAGTTAAGCCTCTCTCTCTGCCCACCTCTCTCTCATTCATACCTCCTTTGGCCTAGAACCCAGCATAAATTATATTTCTCAACATGTAGTGTGAGTTAGCTATGTTGGTGCTCTTCAGCTTCCTGCGCTGCATCAAGCAGGCTTCCCATACCATAGTGAAAATTGAGGCTTTTCTTTTAAAACAAAATAATATTCAGTTCATTGTTGACTGATATATCTGTAAAAAACAATAAAAATGAGTTACCAAAAAAATGAAATAAAATTTTTTCTATGAATACAGGTCTTAATTTTTCTCTTCAGATTCAGCAGATATAAAATTTCTCTTTAAAATTACTATTTCTAGGTACTTGTTCTCAGGGATGCTGGGATGGCTTAGCGGGTTGAACTCTCACTTTTCAACCCCAGGTTCCAAGGATCAAATCCTGGCCCCAGCCTGTGCGGACCCATATGCTGAACTGGGGTGTGTCCCCAGTTCAGTTCTCACCATTGCAAGTTTCCCATGTGGGAAGCCCCCCAGCTCGTGGGGGCATGCCTTCCATTTGGGAGGCCTCGGGCCCGTTTTCTGCCTTGCGCAGCCCCGTGCCAACCTGTGGAATGAAACTATATCGAAAACTAATGATGTACAACTATGGAGATTGCTCTGGGCCCTCCGCACTCTCTCTGTCTCTCTCTGTCTGTTTCTCTCTCTGTCAGAAAAATAAAAATTAAAATAAATAAATAGATGTTTGTTCTCAATTTTTCTACTGATTTTATTGCAATAAAATCTTATGATCACACTGAGTAGCACTATGATAGTCAATCCTGCCTTTTCCCAAGGTGTTTCAGTGATCTTTGGACCATGCTTTTAGAGTTTATTGCTTGGAATAGTTAGCAACTTTTGGTCAGTTTTTCTGACTTGAGAAATGAAACTAACAGTTCTTGAGTATTTATTATTATGCCAACCAGCATGCAAAGCATTTTTTTTTAATGATGTTAGTGTGGGCTTGTCATATATGGCCTTTATTGTTCTCTCTGTGTCTCATTGTTGAGAGTTTCTATCATGAGTGGATGTTGAATTTTGTCATGCTTTTTCTGTGTCTGTTGAGGTGATCATCTTTCATTTTGGTTATGTGGTGTATTTCTTTGATTTGAGGATATTCAACCATTTTGCATCCCTAAATCCCACTTGATCATGGTAACTCATCCTTTTAATGTAGTGATGAATTCAGTTTGCTAGTATTTTGTTGAGGATTTTTGCATCTGTATTCATCAAGGATATTGGCTTATAATTAGGCTTACCAGACGTACCATTTTAAATGGGACAGAAAACAGTGGTAGTGTCCTGTTTTAAATGGTGCATATGGTTAGCCTAATCTCACTGGGCTAAATTCAAGGTGTCAGTAGGCTGACCATAGGTTCTATTTGAAATGGGACAGTACCATTGTTTTCAGTCTGGTTTAAAATGTGGTATGTCTGGTCAGCTGGCTTATAATTGTCTTTTCTTGTAGTTTCCTTGTGTAGTTTTGGTGTCATGGTAGTACTGGCCTCATAAAATGAGTTTGGAAATATTCCCTTTTATTCTATTTTTTGGGAGAGTTTGGGAAGGATTGGCATTAGTTCTTTAAATGTTTGGTAGAATTTACTGGTGATCCATCTGGTCCACATGGACTTCTGTTTTGGGAGGTTTTGGTTTACTGATTCAGCCTCTTAATTAGAAATTGGTCTGTTCAGATTTTGTATTTGTTTATGATTCAGTCTTGGTAAAACATTTTTCTTACTTTATTTCTAAGTAATCCTCTAAACAACCCTGCACAGTAAATGATGTTAGCCCCAGTGGAGTGATGAATTAACTTGCCTGTATTCACATATTCAGGTAAATGTTTCTAAGTCCTTGTTATATGCCAGGTATGCCCTAGTCTTGGGACTACAATTGAAAAACTGGCAGACAAAAACTTTCTGTCCTTATGAGTCTTAACGTCATTGTTAGAGAAGATAGATCATAAATAAAACATGTTAGATGGTGATAAACTATGTAGAAAGACATAAATTAGCGACAGGTATAGGAGTGAGAGGTTGGGATTTCACATTTAATTTGGGTGATCAGAGAAGTCTTTACAGCAGGGGTTCCCAACCTTTTTATACCCTAGGGCGCATTCTAAAATATCGGTAGGGCGGCGGGCACCAGCTATTTCTAAGGATATTTATTATTGAACAAGAATAAAAAAATAATAAAAATAATTTTAAAATAATAAATTTATTGTACAAATTATAATCACACAAAGAAACATATATACAAAACGTAATACAAAGTAAATAAAAAACACATGTATAATAAAATCATTTAAAAAAACATAAAAGAAAACATAAAAAAACCAATCTGTCAGTGTGATCTTTGGCATTGCATTTCATTGGCCAGTGCCTCGTAATTAGGAGAGTATGACGACAACCCTGTTAGCAAACAATTATTAAGAT
>PVKE010004291.1:0-65696 GCA_004027555.1 Craseonycteris thonglongyai
CAATATCATTTGGATTGGGAAGTACTAGAGCAAGGTTCACTCTAAGTGTTAAATGATTTTTAATTTTTGGTCTGACTAATTTCACTTAACATGATGATCTCAAGGTCCTTATATGTGAACTACAAAACTGAAAGTAACGAAAGAAAAACTCATGGATACAGTCAATAGTTTAGTGGTTACCTGAGGGTAAGGAAGAGGGGGTGGTGGAGGAGGAAGGGGACATCAAATATATGGTGATGGAAAGAGAACTAGTAACTCTGGGTGGTGAGCACACCAGGCAATACAAAAATGATGTGATGTAGAATTGCATACCTGGAATCTATAATTTTTACCAAAGTAACCTCAATAAATTAAAAAAAAAAATTTTAAATATAAAAAATAATGCGTTCATTCCATAGTTTGTGGAGCACCTCTTTTATGTCCTTGATGCCCTAAACACCATTAATGAAAAGATGAAGGATTTCTGGTCTTAGACATCTCAGGGTTCAAATCAGGCTTCTTTTGGGGGGCGTTAGCTGCTATTTGTGTACAAAACAAAAACAAAAAACACTTTATGAGCATGTTTGGCCTTTGGGTTGGTCTTATGGGCATAAAAAATTGGACTCATTGCAATGCTGCCGTGTCCAGAGAAGTTAAGGTTGACATTTTACATTAACTTGTAGAGGGCATTAAATCCATGTTTCTCTCATCTGAAAGAGTATCTTTCTTATCAATAACTTTGCTTCTGTTTATGTTCGCAAGCCAGCTATTCTGTTTTTTCTTCTTGCGAATTTGGCCATTATTCTCCACCATATTTAAAAAGGGTTCATAGTTACTGGCAGTTACCAGAAATATTCCCATTTATTCATGGTAGACCAAGAATAGTCTGGAATCCAGAAATCTTCCAAAGGATCCCTTTGTTATTAAACTAGGTGAGGTTTTCATTCCACACAAATTCTTTTTATATTCTATCTTTAGCCCAGGATGGAGCCTCTAACTCCATCCTTCATAAAAATGAAATAAATCTTAGATATTTACAGTATACTGTTAAATACATTGCTAAAACCAATTATTCATATTACTGTAACATGAATGTATTGTGTTTGCAAAAATATCCCCCAACCCTCCATCAGGGATAAGTATATAGAAGTACAAAGAGGGTAAAGAGCACAGAGAACTCCACTCCACTGCACATAAAAACAATAATTTATCAATTTGATTTCGAAACCCCCAAATTTATTATCAGTTATATGATATAGAGTAGACTACTATTTGCAACCATATATATATATATATATATATGTATAATATTATCTATAATATATAATATAATATAATATATATGAAGATGTATGTATATACATATCAAATACAAGAGATGATCAGATCTTGTCTTTCTCTACCCCTGGTCCTTGGACTGCTTCTGGTCCTCTAGAAATTACCTACTAGTCCGTGAAATAGTTCAAATCACACTGAAGTAAATTTATTCTTCTCTTATAAATACATCCTGAGGATAAGAAAATATTTCACACAGCAGCAGGAAATTTCTGGTAGATCAAATGGGAGTTTGAAAACCACTTCTCTTTCCAACCACTCAGGGATTACTAGAGTGGTGGAGGCTTTACTATCTTTGATGCATGTTTTCCAGGGTTGACTTTGGGAACATCTCCATTCCAGACAACCAGAAGAGGAAAGAACCAAAGAGTCTGGACAGAAATCTAGCATGTGATCACACCTCAGTGCAAGGGAGGCTGAAAAATGAAATCTAGCCATGTGCCCAAGAAGAAAAGCGTTTCATGAACAGTTAGCTGTGTAACCTCTTTTAAATATCAAAATACCTAAAAAATAAATGAGAAGTGACTGTACTCGAAACTGACCTTCTGACATGTCCTTATTTTCATCAAACCTATAGATTTTTAAATAATTATAACAAGCCCTCAAAAATTTCAAGTACTTACTAAGTAGACCAGCCACATGACATTTTTTGTAAAATTGCTTTGTCCCAAGTTGAAGTTTTAGTCCAAAACCTGGCTATAATAGAATGAAATTGTTTATTCTAACATAACATTAGAAGATACATACAAATATTTTTTCAGGATTAGTGTTGACATTCTTTTTCTAATAAGGAATGTTACAGGAAGTAATGAACTCTGTGAGTCATGCTGAAGATCTTAAAAGTGCTTGGTACTTTTAGGTACAGTGTATTGTGAATTTTAACTCTGATCTACATCTGCTTCTGATCTTATTTTCTTTCCTAAATTCCTTAGCTGCTTCCTAGGTTTAGAAAAAGCATCGCCTTGTTACTATGTTAAAAACTGCTGGATATTTACCTCCCAGAAAGTCATTTATTTATTTTAGGGATTCTTCTTTGTAACTTTGTATTATAGTATAACCTGAGTGCAGAAAATTTTACATATCTTAAGAATACAGCAACATGAACTTCCATGCTCACAAAACCAAATCCCAGATTAAGAAACAGAACATTGTAAGGCCCCACTACTCGTCTCAAGCTCCCCTCCTCCTCTCTGCTAGTTCTCTTCCTTGGAAAGTTGATCACTATCTTCACTTCCATCAGTATGGAATAATTTGGCCCCTGTTTGTAATTGATATAAATGGAATCATGCAATATGCACGTTGTTTATTAACTACCTCCTTTTGGTCAACATTAGTTTATGTAATCATTCATATTCTGTTACAGAAATAAACTACATTGTATTTATTCTGCAGTTGAACATTTGAGTAATTTATAGCTTCAGGGCTATTACAAATACTGCTGCTATAAACATTCTGATCCAGGCACTTTGGTTATGTGCACATTTCTGTTGAATATATAACTGGGAGTTGAATTGCTGGTTTACAGGTTATAGATAAATTCAACTTTAATAAATACTGCCAATAAATATTTCATAGATGCTGTATCAGTATATTTGGGGATTCATTTTTAATTAAAAAATACATAGAGGCTAATAATTTTCATGAAAATGAACTCAAATCTTATCCCATCCCCCACCCCACCCCCGCACCCTGCCCCAAGACATGTAACCTCTTCTCAGTGAGAACTTTCTTCTAAGCATATGGTAGACATTTTCCAAAAAGAATGTGAAGAGAACAACTAATTAATGATAGTTATGCACTTTCTGCTTTCTAAATATGCTATTATACATGTTGGCTTGAAAAAAATATTTTTTGCATCAGTGATTTTACTGTATTTGTTTTGAACTACATTGCAATAATGTCAAATAATGATCTGGCCTGTGCTGTTCTTTTTCTCTTCAATTCCATCAGCATTATGATATTGATCTGAAACTGCATTACTTAACATTTGATACCATTTCTCCTTTCCAGATATTTCATTATATTTTTCTGTTTTCTGCAGTTTATCATTTTTTTCTAAGGCCTTTTCAAGATGCTAAATTATTAATTGAATAGTGGTTCTTTTAGCCTGAAGAATGGCTCCTTTTGTAATATTCTTGTTAAAATTTCATGATTGTTATGTGATATATTTACACATTTTAAATGTCTGTATAGTCCTCATTTCACTTAGATTATATAGCTATGATTATATAAGAACACACAAAAATTCAGATATTAGATGTTCTTCTGGTGAATGTGAGAGAGTTTGACTGATACTGGGTTTTGTCGCTCTAACTTTCATATATATTTTCCCATCTGAAAATAATGAAAATATACTTAGAGGGAAAAGATACTTTAATCACTGTACTAGTAATTCTACTAGTAAACATATGTGATATAGATCAGTGATTCCTGACCTTTGTATTTTTAAATATTGACTTAAAAATATTGTGACTTATGTTGCCCACTTCTAATTTGCCAAGTGATATCATTTTTAAAAAATTCTACCTTTCATTCTTATCATTTCATAAAATCATGGGCATTCTATGTGTAAAGGATAGTACTTTAAGTTGAATTCATGTAGTTTAATGACAAATATATGGAACTGTTTCTATTTCTTATATATGGACTGGCAAAAACTTTCTCAAGGCAAAGCTTTGGTGTCTAGGAACCACTGAAGTAGAGTCTGTTTTGAAGACTTTAAATTAAAGCAGATCCTACTAGCTTTATGTTTTTGGAGAGCTAAATGTGGTCAACAATGAATAGCATGAGCGGCAAAAGTCTACTGATAAAAACAACCCAGTCTAGAAAGGCCTGTGTATCAGACTAAGGTGTTTCCACAATTAACCAGTTTAGAATGATCCTCCTTTCTTCCTCATTCTATTACTCTTTCATTTAAAGATGGCACCTCAACAGTGCCTTCATAAATTTAAGATAATAAAATATGTTATTTATGAACCTGATACAAACAGCTTGACTATATTTTAGGTGGGAATAGAATAAAATATTCAGAGGGAAGTTCACTAAATAACATCACCCTAATAAAACCTGGATATTATCCAATACAAATGAATATAAGCATAAAATGTGATATCTAGAAATATGAAGTGTTTGGATGATTTTCACATTTTTTTCATAAAAATGCTATGTATGCTTGTAACATATTTTATAATCAAATAAAAAACCCCAGCTATTTATTTTAAATCTTGCTGCACTAAAATTATAGTGGGGGAAAATGAAATGTAAAGCATTAGTTGTATTTTACTAACTATAGAACATGTGTAAAGACAACCATATGTAGACTGTACTATACTGTATTAGTCACTGATGATATTTCTTCCCTCTGCATATGAATAATCTAACATCATTAATAATTGTGTAAGATAATCATGGGCCACACCAGTCAGAGAGTTAGTTACACAGTGACACCAAAAGCACAGTCTTACCCTGTGCTACCACACCGAGAAAGACGAGCCTGCTTGCGCCCTACTAAGGGCAGTAAAACGCTTCTCATCACAGTGCATTTGAATATCTTGAAATGGGATAAAGGGAAAGAGAAACTTTGGAGTAGAAAGTTTACTTGTTTGGGCCTCCTTTGAGAAATACCCTAAAGTGATTTGAGTTAGTAACTTTTAAATCAAACCAAAGACTTTAAAAAAAAAATTTTTTTTTTAAGGTTATGTTGGGCAGTGGGATTTAGAATAGAAGGTTGAGAGCTTATTAGTTATATTGTACTTGTATATTGTGTTCATATTAGAATAAACTTGAAAGTCACTGGGCTCTATTCTAATTTCATCTTTTCCAAACTGTGTGACATTGGGCAAGGTGCTTAATATGTCTATGCCTCAAGTTCCTCATCTATCAAATGAGGGTAATAAGGTTATTGACTTTGATTGTGATTAAGTCCTGCAAAACCAGGTAGCAGTATATAATTACCTAAGTAGATGCTATTATTATTAGCTCACACATGTGTGAAGAGAAAGTCAAAGGACAAAATTATACAAATATTCTACCTCAGTGGCGCTAATGGTAGTCTTTTAAGTTGCTGTTTTTTGTTCTCTTCTAATACATTACTGTTGTTATTATTACTATTATTATTATTATTAGCTACCCAAAGTTGAGAGCCTGCAGTAGGTCAGACACTTGGCATACATTATTCTTTTGAATTCTCAAGCAACTCTATGAGGAGTAAAATTTAGTTACATATTAAGTAGTAAATGAGCCTCAGAGAGGATAAGAATTTATCCAACATCAAGTACCTAACTAGTAGAGATCACAGCCAGGACTTGAAATAGGCTGTTGCTCCTTTAAACCTGTACTCTACCTCCTCAGAATTAGTAGCTAGTCCAAGTATCACATCCTGACTTCTTTCCCTTTTTGAGGGCTTGTTTATGTTCTAGCCACTGATTTGAAACAGGTTCTCAGACTTGGGTAGACTCAAATAGTAATTGTAGTTGTTTAATCACAGTCTTATTATTTCTTCAAGTATATAATCAAACATCAGTTGGAAACTTCTTTTTAATATAAGTGCATACACCAGCTCATACATTTTATTTTTCCTTAGACATATTGCTGAGAAAGTCTATTTCCAATTTTAAGAAGTCAACAGATGCTGAACCAACTATTTCCATTTAAATTGATAGAAGCTATGACGTGTGAATCATGTTTCATTTTCACTTCTAACATTGTTGGTGTGTAGGACCTTAAGGTAGAAAACTGTGTTCTGCCTCACGTGCCTCCTAAATCAGTCTCCCTAAATAAAAATGTCAGGGTAAATTTTTTGTATTAAACTAGGTAAAGTCAGTGAGAATAGTTTTAGGAATAAAGAATTCTAAAGTATTAGAACTGCTTTTGATGATGTATTATTTATAATCTTGAATGCTCTATGATGGCATTTATCACACCTTATTTGTTTTATGGCTGTCTTTCTCTTTTCATCAAATGATGGATTCTACAAGGATAAGAATGTATTTTGTCCATCTTTGTTTATAGATCTTAGTTTGTTTCCTGGTACACAGCAGTCTCTTCATAAATTGCTGAATTAATTGATTATTGAGTTGAAATTATATGGTAATATAAATGATCTGTAATCAAAATATATTTTACATATATGTATACACTTTGTATATGTGTTTGTGAGAAAAGATATTTTTCATATTATTGAAAAGCTATATTATTTCTCATGCAAATGTTACTACTTTAGCTGAAGTTACATCAATTTATAACTAAAATGATGCTGTGTTACTGCATGTGTAAGTAATGTAGCCATGACAAGGTAATTCCAAGCTATGATTTATACAAAGATTGAAAAATAATGTTACATAATTAATATGTTCACATATCATTTAATGCTGGAAACTCACTTTAAAAATCAAAAAGCATTGAAAAAATATTACTTTCCCAAGAAGCATTTAATATTTGGTAGAATTTAACTTCAAAATGTTTATTGAGAGAGCGTTAATTTTAGAGAAAATGTGTGTGTTGGAAGGCAGCTGTGGGAGGAAAAAAAAAGAAATGGCAGTACTAGATGCTTCCTAATGCATTATATCATTTACTTATTGTAACAGCCCTTAGGATGGTCCTATCAACCATTCAGAGTAAAACTGAGATTCAAAAAGTTAACTTACATGGCCGGGGTCCTGTAATGTGTGGAAAGTAGAATAAAATCAAAATCTTTCTGTTTCCAAATAAAGTAGTCTTTTAGGAACTTTAACTGTCGTTTATATGAAAAGTCAACTAATCTTGATTTTTATAGAAACTGTTTAAGTAAACCCCTTAGGATTTCTAATTGTTTCCAAAGTCCAAAAGATCACGATAAAAAGCAATGTGGTATAACTCTTAATGATTTAAATTAAACACTTGAGATTTAAATGCTTACTTCTTTTTCAAATAACATTTAGAATTAGACTTGTTGTTAACAGTTACAGAGAACCAGGGCTGTAAATCAATTCTACATCTAATGTATTCCACTGATCATAATAGTCATATTTGCAAGCTGACTAGAAAGGCTTCAGAAGCCTCCCAAGTGATCCATCTCCTTTTTTGGGCAATGAATGTGACTCCTCCGGAAGGTCTGCTTACTGTTTTGCTTACTCTTGTTTCTTAACATTTTAAGGGGTTTTGCTTAAAAAATATGCAACAAACATTCACTGAGCATCTGCAATGTGTAGATGTGGTAGGCATGTTACATAGGTAGTTAGATGCACGAACATGTGGTCCAGGCCTTCCTATCCAGGAGCAAACACAACTCAGGAAACCACTGATTGATTGTTAGGCAGGGTGGAGAATGCAAAAACTAAAGGCTGAGTGAGATCTGGCACTAGGACGAAGGGGTAGGCTGAGCAGCTCTGTCTGAGCATGTGATGTGTAAAGTGGGTATTTATTCCCCCTGGCCAAACCAGAAGAGAAGGGAGATCTCAGGTGATAATAAGAAAGAGAGGGGAAGCCGGGATGGCTCAGTGGGTTAGGCGCTCACTTTGCAGCCCTGGAGACCGAGGATCGAATCCTGGCCCCGGCCCGTGCTGACCCATATGCTGAACTGGGGAGTGCCCCCAGTTCAGTTCTCACTGGGGCGAGACCCTGGCCCAGTTCCTGCCCTGTGCAGCCCCGCGCCCACCTGTGGAATGAAACTATGTGGAAAAACCAATGATGTGCAACTATGGAGACTGTTCTGGGCCCTCTCCCTTCTCTCTGTCTCTGTCTCTGTATCTCTGTCTCTCTCTCTGTCAAAAACAATAAAAATAAGTCTTAAAAAAAAAAGAGAGAGAGAGAGAATCATGGAGAGGTAGCCAGAGATGGTCAGCGTCTCCAAGTATCCTTCAGATATTTTATGACAGCTGTTACTATCCCCAGTTTTATGGATGAAGAAACAAGACTCAAAAATATGAAGTAACTTGCCCAATGTGACAAAATTAACAAGAAGCAGAGCCAAAGTATAATGGAAGTTTGACTGGGATTTCTAAAATTCTGCGTCATACAGAGTATTTTATTATAATTTCATTATATATTTTATTTTTATTAAACTTTAGCAAAAACAAAAACAAAATCTCAATTGCACTAAAGTTCTAGGAATGTGGCAGTTACTTGTAACAATTCTTGGCCTTCACAAAAATTCTCCCCAACTGGAGAAATGTTGGGATGTGCCTGACACTTCACTGTGTCACCATCCGATGAAGCACATGCATCCACTGCCAGGGAGAGAGAGAGTCCGAGAGCTGAGGGCACCTGCACTCAAGCCAGAGGGTATTTACTGCCATAATGACTTTAGAATCTGCACTTGTAATTATGTGTAGCTAAATGTAAATAAACGAAAACATTTACTTTCTAACCAATGCCTGTTCTGTTTACAGCCTTGTTTACATAATCTTCCCTCCTTTGCTCTGCAGAATAATTTGAAATCTTCTTGATGGCGTATTTCTGAGAGTTTACATTCTTTGCATGGGATTCCATGTCTAAATGATCCCTGAAGGAAGGTAGAAGCCATTGATGTTTTGACTGTTCTAGATATCCAAGGTTCACACTGAAAAGATTGTAACACCCTAGTTAGTTACCTCTGGGCTTCTAATGGTTCATTGGCAGGGAAGCTCAGCCAACACACTGCCCTGGAACATTCTTTAGGTAGGTCTTAGGAGGCTCAAGGATAATCAAATGTCTGTTATGAGTTTCCCCATCCCATAATCTTTTCTCTTTCAAGCAAGGAATAAAAGGAGTTTAAAAAGCGTAGCCAGGTTGGTTCTCTTAAGCCCGTGATTTTCTGCTGCATGAGGGGAAGAAAGAAATAAAATACCGTATCTGATAGAATACTCTGTGATCTGGACTTTAGCTTTTCTCTCCCTTCTCTGTATAAAATTATAATTATTATTTTTAAAGATTTATTTTTATTGTTTTTGACAGACAGAGAGAAGGGGGAGGGCCCAGATAAGTCTCCACAATTGTACATCATTAGTTTTCTACATAGTTTTCATTCTACAGGTGGGCGTGGGGCTGCTCAGGGCAGGAACTGGCCAGGGGCCTCCCCATGGGAGGCACACCCCGATGAGAACAGAACCGAGGGCACACCCCAGTACAGCATAAGGGTCCACAAAGGTGAGCATTCAACCCACTGAGCTGTCCCAGCATCCCCTGTATAAAATTATTTAATGTAACTAATTGCAAGGAAGAAAGTTAATCAGTGGCTTCTGTTTTCTCTAAAAGTACTTTTCCAGAGCCAGCTGTCATGTCAAATGCATACAATATTATTTTGAACAGTTATCTCAACGGGCCACAAAATGCATCTCTAAAGGAAGTGTTCAAATATTTTCCTATTTGAAAACCCATATGGGCATTTTGGTTACAAGACATCTTCTGTGATTCAAGCATAAATTAAATTGTCCAAATAGACTCATGTCCTTCCTGCAAAGAGCAGTGCATTCATACTCTTTTATTCCCATGCCTGTTAATATGTAAATGATAAGTCACACACATCATCACAGCTTCTATTTTCCTTTTTATGGTATTCTCACATCAGCATTTGTCCAAATTAGTAAAATAGAAACCCCCCTTTTAAAACAACCATATAACAATATTTCATATTTATAGAGCATTGACTCTACTTGGCTCTGTGTTAAATGCTTCGCATGCAATATCTCATTTAGTCTTCACAAAATTTTGTGGGGTATTCTCATGTTAAGGGTAAGAAAACATCTTTAGCTAGTTAAGTAATTTACTCACATTCACACAACTGGTTGTAGACCCAGAAGATTTAAGCCCATGTTTTATTATTATTCCCCAATTTAAATTGTGGGATTTGACTGCCTTTGTAAGCTTCTTGTGTGTTTTTGTGTTAAGGTATCCTGTCTATCACCCTAACAGGGGTCTCCAAACTTTTCAGCCCGCGGGCCGCATTAACTATCAAACAGCAGTTTGGGGGCCGACTACACACTTGAGGTCCAAATAAAAAAAGAATCAAAACATAGATGCTGTTTTTAATTATTTATGTAATATTATTTTATTCAGATAAAAAGGTCTCCATGGGCTGGATGAGAGGGCCTCGTGGGCCGCATCCGGCCCGTGGGCCATAGTTTGGAGACCCCTGCCCTAGAACATTAAAGGTAAACACAACTCTGCCTTTCCTATTCTCTCACTCCACTAGACCTTGGTCTGTGAGATGGAAATTCATTTTGGCTTTTATCTGACCTCAGTGACCTCTGTATTTGACAGTGTTGGGTCATATTATGATCAACTTGGAAAGCATTTTATAAAGATTATTAGTTTTGAAAAGTGTCTGAACTGTGACTACATAACAATGCAGCAATTGTGAAAAATAAAAATAGCATTCGCATTCATTCCTTGACTTTCCAGAAGCGTTAAGCAGCAGTAAAGAGTAAGCACATTTATTCAGAGTGTTTATATTAAGTTTCTACTATATATTTTCTTTTTCTTAAAAAGATTTATTTTATCTCTTGAGAGAGAAGGGGAGAGAGAGAAAGGACCAGAGCAGTCTCCATAGTTGTGACATGCTTTCATTCTACACAGGTGGATGTGGGACCACATGGGGTGAGAATGGAACTGGGAGTCTCCCACATGGGATCTGCAACTCAGCATATGGGTTTGCAGCGCTGAGGCTGGGATTTGATCTCCAGACCTCATGGTTGCAACGCAATCACTCAATCTGCTAAGCTATCCCAACATCCCTCTACTACCGTATGTATTTTCAAAAGCAAGAGCTTCAAATACCTAGAAGTATATGAGCTAAATAAGATTCAAGTCAAATATGTAATGATATCCTGGGCAATAGGTAGTTAAATATTCAATATAAAAATTATTTCCATTATGGATCTTCTCTATGAGCCCTTTAATTGTCCAATGTATAATTGATGGATCTCAACAAGGCATATTTAATATATCCTGATACAGATTTGTCTGTTCTCCTTAGTTTTCTAACAGATAGCAGCCAACATGCAAACAAATTTTTAGAAAGCAAGATGTCCACAATAAACTGAACTATCATGGAAACATGTATAGGATAAAAGAATTAGGGAAATTGCAGGAGCTGGAAAAAAGAAGAAAATTTTGTTACAATGGATATTATTAAGGATTCTAGAATATTTTAAATCAAGTGAAAAAAATCAGACTTTTAGTTACAATCTGCTTTGACTTCTCTTAACCTAAATTATTCTTTAAAATTGAGGTTATTCATCTCCTAAGATGGATTTATTTAACTAAATCTTGTATTAGAGACTTATGCATTTCTTACTCATTGATATGATCAAAAGCATCTTATTTATGTGAAAAGAAAAGAAATGAAGACCATTTCCTGGTATTGTCCTAGAGTCATGTTTTCTTGCCTTCTTAGCATTTTATTTCAAGCAAGAGATTAAACAGAAATGCTTGTGAATGTATAAAGATTAATTATAGGGCATGGGAGTATTAAAATTTATTTTATTGTCCCTAATAGTGTCTGCTACGGTTTTCTTATCCAAAGGGAATAAGTATTGGGGAAATAAAGATGATGACATATAGTAATACTCAAGATGCACACCCCCTCACTAGACTGTCAAAAGCCTGGGCTTGTCACAGATTTCAAGGTGATGATGTATTACTGTTGCTTTGCTGCTGTGCCCTTGGATGCATCCCTCTTGATGTGTGACTTTCACTGGGAACGTGAAGCCACACAAAAGGGTTTTAATCCGGAGGCTGTATATACTCAGCGATGCATAGCTGTCATATGCAGATTTCAGCCTGGGGATTTTGACAATATTTTTGACTGCCTTAGCATATATAGTGGTATTTTTTATGGAGGATTCTAACTATTGAAAAAAATCACTGTTACCTAATATAAATTCAATGTAACTAAAATATATTCAGGGTTTAAACAGCATTTTTTAAAATTTATTTTTATTGTTTTTGACAGAGAGAGAGAGAGAGAGAGAGAGAGATACAGAGACAGAAAGAAGGGGGAGGGCCCAGAACAGTCTCCATAGTTGCACATCATTGGTTTTTCCACATAGTTTCATTCCACAGGTGGGCGGGGCTGCACAGGGCAGGAACTGGGCCGGGGTCTATCCCGGTGTGAACTGAACTGGGGCACTCCCCAGTTCAGCATATGGGTCCGCACGGGCCAAGGCTGGGGCTGCAAAGTGAGCACTTAACCCACGGAGCCATCCCGGCTTCCCCTAAACAGCATTTTTTTGTGAGACGTAGTGAGGAGAAGCAGTATAGTGTGATAATAAAGGACTTAGGATCTGACGCCAGTCTATCTTGGAAATGACCTAAGCCTCGATTTTCTCACCTGTGCAATGGAAATAATAATTGTATCTTTCATTAGATTGTTGAACAGATTAAATGAGTTGATACATGTAAAGTATTTTCAATAGTGTCTGGATATAATAAGCACTCATTAAATGTTAGCTTTTATTATTATATTCCTAATTAACATGTCTGAAAAACAGAATTAAGTACTGGGAATCCATAGAACCAATTACAGATAGAGTGTTTGTTGTGTATCTGTGTGCTTATGCCTGAATTGACCATTGTGAGGAATATAGCAGAGTGAACTATTTCTACTCCTACAAACTGGCCATAAAAGAAAAGGAATAACACATAAAGTAAATAATTGTACAATTCAAACTCCAAGTTCAATGACGTAAAAGAAAGGTCACTGTGAGCTTTATTAACCAGATAAGATTCACTGAGTGCTGAACTTGAACTGAACTAGGATTTAGAAATTTTAGTTTGAAATTTAAAGCTAAATGTCATACTGCCCTATGTAAGACCTTTCTATACTTCTTGCTCTTATAGCAATTTCTCTTAAGTTAAAACTGCTGACATCCTAGCTCCTTTCCATCCTATTAAATCAGAATCTCTAAAATGACAGTATAGTGCTTAGGAATCTGCTTTTGTTTAAGTGATTTTGATCACACAATGGGAATTCTATCTTAGAAAAGTAAGACTTATCAAGGCCATTATTTAGGCTCCATGTAATTAATTTGTAGCCACATTTGGACCTTGAGAAACAGCAAAATGCAGCAGCTTTCTTCAGTACCTACCTTAGCCCTTAACTGTAAGGAAAAGAAGTCTCCTTTAACGGACCAATGTTCATCATTCTCTCTTTCTTTTAATACCTGACTTTTTAAAGCAGTTTTAGGTTCACAGCAGAATTGAGATGAAGGTTCAGAAAATTCCCATATACCCCTAGCTCCCACATACGCATAGCCTCCCCCATTACCAGCATCCCCACCACAGTGGTGCTTTTGTTACAATGGGTTAAACTACGTTGACACGTCATAAACACCCAAAGTCCAAGTTTATATTAGGGTTCACTCTTGGTGTGTACATTTTGTGGGTTTGGACAAATGCAAGACACACATCCATCATTATTATGCCATACAAGGTAGTTTCACTGCCCTAAAAATCCTGTGTTTAACCTATTCATTCACCTACCTCCACCCCAGCGCCTGGCAACTACTGATTTATTTATTCTCTCAATGGTTTTGTCTTGTCCTGAATGCCATAAACTTGGAATCACACAGAATGTAGCCTTTTCAGATTTGCTCCTTTCACTTAGTAATATGTGTTTATGATTTCTCTATGTCTTTTCATAGCTTCATAACTTCTTAGTACTAAATAATATTCCATTGCATGGATGTATCACAGTTTTTTTACCTGTTCAGCTATTGAAGGACACACTGGTTGCTTCCAAGTTTTGGCAACTATGAATAAAGTTTCTATTAATATATGTGTAAATTTCTATTTGGACATAAATTTTTAGCTCCTTTGGGTAAATACCAAGAAGCACAATTACAGGATTATAAGGTCAGAGTATGTTTAGTTATGTAAGAAGTTTCCAAACTATCTTTCAAAGTGGCCATACTGTTTTGCATTCCCACAGGCAATGAATTACAGTTCCTGTTGCTTCATGTCCCCAACCATATTTGATATTGTCAGTGTTGGGTTTTGGCCATTCTAATGAGTTTCTAGTGGTAGCTCATTATTTTGTTGTTTTAATTGTTTTTGTTTGCATTTATTGTTTTAATTTGCATTTCCCTGATGACATATGATGTGGAGCATCTTTACATATGTTTATTTGCCATCTGTATGATTTCTTTGATTAGATATGTCTGTTAAGGTCTTTGGCCCAATTTTTAGTCAGGCTGTTTATTATTTTTATTGTTGAGTTCTAAAATCTCTTTGTATGTTTTGAATAACAGTCCTTTATCAGATATGCCTTTTGCAAGTGTGTTTTCCCATTCTATGGCTTGTCTCATTATTCTCTTTTTAATGCTAACCCTGGACACTATTATGCTATAGCACTTTATACACTGAGTTATGTGTTTACAGTTTTATGTCCACTAAGCTACTAGATCTTTCATTTAGTGTTCTCTTAGTCTCAACTTAACATTTAGCTAATACTCAATCAGTTGATTTTGAAACTTTAGAGAGTTTACAATCACCCGAGCTCCTTGTTTAAAGTGAATTTGTAGACTCCTTGTTCAGGTATTCTGATTTTGTAGTTGATATGAGCATTTGTAACAGGCATGTAAATAGTGTACCATTCTCTTTAAAAAATGAAAAATTCAAGGGAATGAACATGTGACAGAACTGAGGAAATAGCTTTAGAAGGGAGAATAAACACGTCATTTACAGAAGACACATGAGAAGACCAGTGGTTTGGTATGCTGGATTCTGGCTGGAAGTAGCTATGAGAGAAGAACAGAGTTTGTAGGGTAAGCATATAGCTGTCCACGAGTAGTCAAAGAAGTTGGGAATTAAATGTGGCTCCTTTCATGAAGCAATAAATTGGTAGTATGGGAGTAAGGGTGGAACCCCAGTGTTCTTCACACCAAGTCTTTGGGGCAATTAGATCAGATGATCTCTAAAATCCCTCTTAACACTGAAATTATATAGTTCTATCATTTGTAAAATTATGTAGATAGTGAATTGTATTAAACAATTTGTATTCATGCTTTATACTTAAATCATTATTTATATAAATACATAAATAAATTCTATTTAAAGTAAATATTGTGTTTGTAAATGGCTGTGTGTAAAAATGGATCTGTTTGTTGGTCTCCTCAAGGTTTTGCAGTGATAGGCTGGAGCCAGTTAGTACCATCTCATGAGAGTCAACTGTTATATTTTCAGGGATTGTAAGAACCAGTTGTTAAGCATAACCATTATTAAATGATACAAACCTACAATTTAAAAAATTATATAGAAAGTAAAGGTAATCTATACTCAAAACGTATTGCTTCCTAATTATGTTGACTACATTTTACTAGTACCTATGTTGTTAACATTATTGAAGTCGATGTGGCAAAGATACCATATCCGGAAGTGTCACTGCACATCTCTGCCCAACTCCACATTTAGTGGTATCACATTGGAAGCTTGAAATCGGACAAGATAACGGTATTTATACCATGGAAATTGCCAAACACCGAAAATTAAGAATTTTTTCTTTTTTTCCTTCTGGAGAGTCAACTGATAAACATAAATATTTACCAATACATCAGGGGCTACATGTATAGAAAGATCCCATTGTTTTAGGGTAGAGATTTTGATCTATGACATAATTCAGAAGTTATCCCATTCAGTAACGCCTTCTATTTAGCATGAATCCCCTTTCATATCTCTCCATATGAGAGCAGAAACAAGAGGATCCTTTTAAATTCTACAAGTGAACTACTTTAGTTGTAAGAACAGAGACCAGGTGCTTTTTTGTATACTTCAATTTAGCCTCCTTTCAAAACCTCTCAGAACCTTTTTCAAAGACTTTTCCTCCAAAGTCTGATGAATATGTCTCTATTTTATCATCTTTTATAGCTTTTCAAATTACTAGAATTTGAAAGACATTTGCATTCTTACTTGAAAGTCAGAGAAAATGTAGCCATGGATGAAGAAAACAATGGCTTCTTTTTCCTTTCACTGTATAATGTCATTCTTTATCTTTGTGGAAAAAAAAAAATGTTTTGTTTAGTCAAGAGCAAACTCAAGATCTTACTTACAGCCTCTATTCTGACAATGTGGGTGTTACTCTAAGCTTATAGTTCTGTTATAAGAAGTCAAAGAATCTCCTTTTTACAAGGACCCCGAAGAAAGCAATTGTGTTTATAAATGTTATTTTATGTGCTTTTGAACGATGATATGACTGAGCATTCTTCAGAACTTTCTGAATTTCTCAGATATGCTTTTGAGAAGTATAATCTTTACTTAAGCAGCCATCTATTTAAGAAAGGATTCTGGAAAATTTCTCTTTTAACGTGTTTCAAAAATTAATATAGGTGTTCACCAGGCTGTAACATGTGTTGTGGAAAGAAAAATGTGGCTTCTCAAAGATGGAGCTATGGCTTTAATTTAAATTGACATAATTAAGGTAAAGTTTATCAATTTGTTTATTTTGATTAAACTTTGATTGAGATAGTTAAGTTCATTGAGATGAAAATATTCTTACTCTAGAATGAATAAAAACAGTGTCCAGAAACATAAAAACAAGACCCCAAATATCACAAGAAGGGCCTTGAAAGTCATTTGCAATATTCTTGAGAATTATATAACCTAGAGTGGTGTTTTCTAAGCTTGGTGCTCAGATCACTTGACAGTGGAGCCTGAACATTAGATTTTTGGGTATCTACTCCTAATAAGCTGTACTGAATCAGAGTAGGGTTTGAGGATGGTTAGAGAATTTGCATTTCCTTACAAGGTTCTCAGAAGGTTTTTATGCACACTAAAATTATAACCCACTGATTTAGAAACAGTGTGAAAATATTTCTCAACGTCTTCAAGTGTTAAATGGAGATGGTAAAAGTAGGGTTCCTAGAGGATTGAATGATTCTCTGTGTGTGTGTGTGTGTGTGTGTGTGTGTGTGTATATATATATATATATATATATATATACACACACACACATACATACATATATCTGAAGTGCTTAGAACAATGTGATATTTTAGAGTGCTGTATTATATCACTACTATTATTATCATTGTTATTTTTGTCTAAGGAATATCAGTTCTAGGTGGAATGGAAACAAACTAAAATGCTTCTAATCATTGCAACTATCAGATGCCTTAAACACTGCAGTGAAGCCAACACACAGCTAAAGAGTTATCCTCGATTTAATATAATCCAGGATGTTTAATAGCCATCTGAATAGTTTTCCATAGTCTCTTATTGCACATATTAAATTTTCTATTTTAATGCTTTATTTTTATGAAAGGGATACACTCATTTTTATTACTTCAGACATGTTAGATGTCATTCTAGCATCATGGCGATGTCTTTATCTTGCATGTGGAATTCAATTTTATATTCATTAAAAACAAATGGAATTTATAAAAAAGTAATGATGGACTGACAGTGAGTCATAACAGGAGATGTTCATTTACATAGGTTCCTCCAGAGGCTCAGCTCTTCACTGAAGCTATGTGTCCCCGAGGGAGGGAAAATGTGTGCCTCTCTATGTGGTGCCACTGTTAGAGTGAAAAAAAACAAATGCATTCATCCTCTGCCTCACAGAGGGCACTTCTTCTAGGGGAAGGCCATGCTAACTGAGGTGCACTCAAGAGAATGTAGCCTTAATGCAGGGAGGGCAGCAAAATTTAAAAAATCTACTGGATCAATTAATGTGATTCAGCTGGGGGAGAATAAAGACAGCAAGTGTCTTTATCTAATTTTTTCCCACTCTATCAGTGACATGCGCATCATTTGTTAGGATTTATTTTATCCCTAAGGAAAAAGGGCTCTCCTCTCACCCTCTTCCTATGCTAAAATGTTTGTCAATACCTGATAGTATGCTTGAGTCTAGGACAAGCTTTCAGAAAACTAATGCAAACATGAGTCCAGAATTAGAGTGCCAGCCTGGATGGAATTTCATGTAGTTTCTGGAATATGCTTAGTAGACACACAATTTTGAGCTACATTGTGTTTAAATAAGTGACCTTTTGTTTATTACTAGAGTTTTGTATTTTGCATGAAGGGTTATGACTTGGAACTGCCAAAACAAATAGTTTTTCAAATATGCTCATGACATTGAAAACATTGAGAAGTCTATACTTTAAATAAGTACTCATCAGATCGATTTGAAGATTTCATAACAATTTGGATGTAAGTTGATTCTAATGTAGCTTTACATGACAGAATGTATTGTGATGAAATTTAAGATTTTAAAAAGAGATTTATTTGTATTGTTTGAGAGAAGGTGTGAGAGAAACAGAGGGGTGGCGGGGAGAGAGAGAGAGAAAGAAGGGGGTGGTGGCAGAGCAGTCTCCATAGTTGTACATCACTGGTTGTGACATGGTTTCATTCCACACAGATGGATATGGGGCTGCATGGGGCGGGAATTGAACCAAGGGCCTCCCACATGGGAGGCAGGGGCCTTCACCGCCATCCCAGATGTTACCAGTTGTGCCACAGTTCAGCATATAAATTTGCATGGTCCAGGGCTGGGAATCAAACCCCTGACCTCACAATTTTGAGACAAGAGCTCAACCTGCTGAGCATTCCTGGAATCCTGGAATTCAAAATTTTTATGAAAGTATATTAGATTGGAGTTATTAAAAGATTTGTGGGTATAAATAGAATGTATCTCAATTTAAACACAGTGAAAATTATTTCTAGGTCAATTGCTTATTTATTTAACAAACAACACTCATTTTGTGACAGTATGTGGCTTGCAGAAACTATAAAATAAGTGGTTGATACAGCAAATATTAGAGAGCTGTAAAAATATTCATATTTTACAGATGAGAAATTTGAGCCACAGATAGGTTCAATACTTTCCCCAAGGCCACACAGCTTTGTCAGTATGATCCATGTAGGTCTTTATAGGAGTTTGTTAAAATCTGGGTAAACACCTGTATAGCCCTTGTAAACAGATCATATCATTATGGTCCACAAGGTTAATTCCATAAACATATAGGCAGGGCTAAGATTGGACCTTTACCATGTCCTGTTTCTATGGCTTTAAGGAATGTCAAATGCTAAGTGAAGCAGAGACACCTGGCAGACACCTAGTAAGTCTTGTTCACTGTGCCTTTTCAGCAGTTCCTTTCTCATCATCATGTAGCTTCTTAAATATAAGGAAATATTACTATGTATTACTAAGTTCTCTTCAGTTGATTTCATTGTGTAATAATTATGTGTTATAAATTCATTTTCCTTGGTTCATTATGCTCTATTTGTACTGTAAACTTTCAAGCAACCTATAATAAAATAATTAGGTTATTTATGTTATTGGTAGAACCAATGTTTATACAAATTTCTCTTAATAGACATTTTTAAAAATACGGTTTACATACAATTGTAAAAAAACAAATTTTATAGATTCAATAAGCAGTTTAAAATATATTAAATACAAAAACTCAAAGATAATAAACATATGAAGACCAATTAGAATAAATTTTTATTATCTTGCCATATATATTTGAAAAATTATAGCTAAATTTGGAATCTCTTTATTCTGCATCTTGATCCCATTTCCCATATGCAGTCAACCACTACCATGCAAATAGTATGTAAGCTGTCTATTCAGGATTATGTTGACTTTATACACACACACATACATGCACAAATCCAAAGTATATAATATTTTATATGGTTTTAAATTTTATACAAGTTATACGTTATGCAAGTAGCATTCTGCAACATACTTTTTTAACTCCACAATATTTTTTTCTCCATTCTATGACTATACACTATTTTGTCTGTTGCCTCATTGGTGTTACTTAGCTCATTTAAAATTTTTTAGTATCAAAAACAGTGCTCTAGAACATACCAATGAAAGCAAAGAGAATTATCTGTTTCAGTTCCCGAGATAATCCCAAGCAAACAGAACTGTGCACTCAATGAATATTTATGAACTGAGTAAACAAATGACTAAATACTGCAGTGAACATCAGTGTCATGCTTGCTTCTGTGCATTTGGAGAGTTTCTTTGAGGTGCGTGAGCAGAGTGAAAATGGTGGCTCTTACAGTGTGTAGAATGATTGACTTCCCTATATCATGCTGTTATTCTCTGAAATGGCTACAAGTTTAAACTCTGGTAGTCAGTGTGTGAGAGTTACTTATCACATTGTTGTAACACAATTTTATCATATTTAAAAAATTTCTCACATTTGTCAGCATGTCATTATTGTCTTATTTTCGTATTTCTTTGTTGCTAGCCAAGTCGTCTATCTTCTCAAATGTTTATTAGCCATTTTTTTTTCCTGTGAGTTCTTTTTTTTTTTTTTAAGATTTATTTTTATTGCTTTTGACAGAGAGAGAGATATACAGAGACAGAGACAAAGAGAAGGGGGAGGGCCCAGAACAGTCTCCATAGTTGTACATCATTGGTTTTTCCACATAGTTTTATTCCACAGGTGGGCGCGGGGCTGCACAGGGCAGGAACTGGGCCAGGGTCTCGCCCCAGTGAGAACTGAACTGGGGGCACTCCCCAGGTCAGCATATGGGTCCCCATGGGCTGGGGCCGGGATTCAATCCTCGGTCCCCGGGGCTGCAAAGTGAGCACTTAACCCACTGAGCCATCCCGGCCTCCACCCACCCCCCCTTTTTTTAAGATGTATTTTATTGTTTTTGGCAGAGGGAGAGACAGAGAGAGAGAGAAAGAGAGAGAGAGAGAGAAGGGGGGAGGGCCCAGAGCAGTCTCCATAGTTGTACATTGTCAGCTTTAGACATGGTTTTGTTCCACACTGGTGGGTGGGGCTGCGCAGGGCTGTAATCGGGTCAGTGCCTTCCTGCATGGGGGGCACACCCCCACAAACTGGTGGCCGAACTAGGGGCCTCCCACATGGAAAGCCCACCACCGTGAGAACCCAAGTGGGGGCTCACCCCAGTTCTGAATATGGGCCCTCACAGACCAGGGCTAGAATTCAATCTCCAGACCTCGGGGCTGCAAAGCGAATGCTCAAACTGCTGAGCCATCCTGGCATCTCTCCTGTGAGTTCTTGCATCTAATCTGAACAGTACTATTATAGCTTCGTTATATGTTCATAAAGCATATGGTTATGTCACAGAAGGACTAATAAAAAATGACAATAACCACATCAAACCATTTGCAATAGAAATCATATGTGATAATTTTAACCATCATATATTACATGATGTAAGTGAACCATTATTCACACTATTCACTCAAAAACTCTTTAAATAATTGTCTTTGTTTCTTTACCTATGAATACTGTGTTTTTGAAAATAGAAGTCTTGTCCACTAATTTTATTATACCTGGAATATAAATCTCAGAGCCTTGCTCAGAATCTGTTTTCTAGTTTCAGTAATTGTCAAATTAACTTTAAGTACAGTTCTTTGAGAGTTAAACTTACTGTATTAACCTATAGCACAAATATTATAGTGCTATTCTATTTTTTTAAATAGCATAAAGTTTATTGGACAGAATGTGTATCATTTTTTTATCAGTATGTTTGGGATTTTTATTCAGCAGGCTAAAAATTCTCTTATAAATTCTTAACAATTTATAGTAAGGTCTTAAAAAACACTTTACATTTTCATTTAAAACATTACATATATAAAATTTAACTTTTATTTTGTATTAATATAGTTCTTTAATTAGATTGAGAGGAATGTTAAAAGACAGACAGAATGAGATCATTAAGACCATAATGACAGAAAAAAATGAATATGGTAGAAATAGATGGAGCTGAGACAATGAGGGATTGCTGTTCTTTGCTTATGGCCTATCCCAGTATGATTCAGTTTGATGCTATTTTCACCACCTGATAGCAGTTGGAAAAAAGGATCACTTTCTATATGATCTCAATGTTGTCAAAGCTGCTCCAAGAGTCAAAGTTTAAAGTCACTGAGGGGAATTTTGAAAAATGTCTGAAGGAAATACTTGGTTTTGATTATATAATTGGCAAAGGAAATATGAGAGCTAAGAAAAGAATGCATGGGTAAGTAAAATCCACTGTACTCATAAATGTCATCTGGCCATTTCCCCTTCTTCACTAAACAAAATTTTATGAGCATTGCTAATGAATAAAACTTCATCATTATATATGCAAGCTTTGTAAGTATTTCTCTCAACTATTCTCCCAGGTTGAGGTACCAACAGAAAATAATGTATCCATAATATACAAAAAAAAAATGGAGATGTATAATGTGCTAATAATATGCTGTCAATTAAAAAATCCCTGGAATAATTCAGCATTGTCAGTGATGAAGGCATGATAACACAGCTTGTATTAGGGAAAAACAGCAACAATAACAACAACTAGAGAGTTTGGGTAGGTTGTCGCAAATGAATAACAACTGTGTTCAGATTGTGATTCCTCTCCAGTTTTTAGGCAGAGCACAGAAGTCCAATTCTAGAGGGGGGAAAAATATGCAGATAATTTGAAGGGAGTGGAGAGAGTAGAGGAAAGTATGATGCAAGCAATGAAAGCTTATGCAAGAGAAGGTTATTTCCAGCATGGATAAATAAATGAATGGACATATTAGTTATTTTATTTTTAAGAGATGATAAATGTTTCAGGGGAAAGAGATTTACGGGCAATTATGAAAATTCCTGGGACAAAATAAAGATTTCTCATCAAGAAAAATTTCCTGGGAGTAGGATCTCTCAGAATGTAGAAAACTTTCCAAACGTACTTAATAGAAATTCTCTTAAGACATACAAAAATTGATAAGACACCCATAGAAAATAGTCAGTGTGAGATACTACATACTTACTGGAGAGGAATTGCAAAGTAGAGCTGTTGTATCTTTTCATCCATCATTCCTATTAGATAAGACACTAGAGAACTCTGAAAGGCAATGGATCAAATTATTAACGCATTCCTATTTGCTGTCTCTGCCCCATTTTAGCTGTGAGCAAGGGCAAATTACTTCAACTTCTACTTGTTAGTTTCTTGGTCTGTAAAATCTGCATGGATTTATGGTACCCTATTAGGCTATTGCTTATATTAATTATAAAACTATTCAAAATTTGTATTATATGCCTGGGGCTATCAGTTCCCCATAGAGGGTAGCAATTGCTTAACCCATTGTTTTACAAGATAATTGAAAATAGTCTATGTCATGACTTTTAAATATCAAAATAGTCATAATAGAAATATTGATGAGAATTTTGCTTTATCTCAAAACAGTAATAGAGCTACATAAATGGAATGTTTTTCTCCATAAAATGTTAATTAGGACATGACATTTATAGGACTTACAAAGAACAGTTCTGCTCTCTGTGAAATATATTAATATTATTAGATGAGGTCTTATTGCTTTGTTTTTAATGACATGTTATCTTTTGTTACTTTAGATTAGCCTTTTTTTGCCCTGTTATGAGAACAAGTATAATTATGTTACTAATGAGACTTTGAGAGATTAGCGTATAATAGGCATTCTCATTGAATTATTAATGTGCAGAATCCTGGAGATTTGTCATTTGCCAGAATCCTCACATTTCACTTTGGATAAAGAGTGAGTTCTTTATGGAAATAGAGGCTTCAGATTCCATTGTCCTATTTTATGTGGAAGATCTCCTACTTCCTTGCTTCTCATACTAAGTAGAAGCCCCTTCTACACTTTTCAGCTAAACCAGGTCCTCTCTCACCTATAAAACTCAGCTGAATTCTCTATAAAATTGTTCTTGCTTTGTCCCTGTCTCCAGCCCATGACTTGAATCCTTCCCATTTTCCTCCTTACCGAGCCAGCCTAGCTCTGCTGAGTTGTGTGATTGTTTACATACTTGTGACGTGTTCTCATGCATGCCTTTACCCTGTCCCATCCAGAATCAGAAGCTCCCAAGGCATCAAAGCACATCTTTTCCTTCTCTAATTAGCCCCTCAATGTCCTGCTGGGCCCAGAGAAGAGAACCCACAAACCTGAAGCACTTGATTGGAGCCTCCTTTGCCCCCACATTTTCCTTAGGTGTTTCTTGCTGAGCTCTGTCTAAAGTAATTGAGGCCTGGGATTTGTATTCTCATTCTACTAGTGATGGTTACTTCCTTTAATTTTAGAAAAACAAAACAAAACAAAAAGCGGTTGTCGGGATACACACTAACCATGCAATTTTCTGCAGAACACTGAGCAATTCTCAATTAGAAGCTGCCTCTGAGGCTCCTGCCCTCCTCCATCATCCTTGGGAGGATGAGAGGAAGTTGCAATATTTGTACTGAGGTGGAGAGCCTTAGCACTTGAGCCCCGGGGCTGACTCCGGACTAATAGTTCTGTTCAGCTGCCCCAGGCTTTTCAACAAGAGCTGTCTTAGACCAAGTTTGTGCCTGAACAATTTCACCTGTAATTTCCATTTCTTTCTAGTCCCTGCTGCCGTGTTTCTTGCTGTCTGGAGACTTCTCGGTAGAGTAGCGTCCTTTGGGCACCCCTAGCCCTTTTCCTCTCTCAAATTCCATACTCTTCCTTGGAATGTTAGTTTGTTTCTCAGAGAAGTCTAAAACCATTCAGGAATCAGTGTTAGGCCTTCAGCTGTGAAATAACTTCAAAGACTGTGTTACAGCAAAAAAACGTGCCATTCTTTTGAAGAGTTTAGATTTTCTGTTTGTAGAAGAGAGTTCCTAGGAATTTTGTGCTTAACTGAAAGTATTAAACAATTTTTCCAATTTCCTCAACATTAATTTTTCTTCCTGTCTGCTGGGGAAAAGATTAGGAGTCAGGGGTTTTGATCCTGGGTCAGTCTCCAGCTTGGTCATTTAGGCAAGTTTCTTCTATTCCAAGGACTTCTATTTCCTCATAAATAAAATGATAAGTAGAGTGGACAGATGAAATAGATGTTCCTTAAAGCATCTTTCAAGCCTAAGGTGTTATGATTCTAATATCAAATTCACAGTATTTCAATACCAGATTTTGACTTAGCATTAGTGTTGCTGAAAATATATTTCAGGATATTCTTGGTAAAACAAAAAAAAAGAGCCAAATAAAAACTGAAGATTTTGGGGGATGCTGGAATATCTCAGTGGGTTGAGTGCTTGTTTCGCAGCCCCAGGGTCTGAGGATCAAATCCCGGCCCTGGTCTCTGTGGACCCATATGCTGAACTGGGGTGTGTCCCCATTTTGGTTTTCACCAGGGTGAGCCTATGTGGGAGGCCCCCAGCTGGTTCCTGCCCTGTGCAGCCCCACCCCCACTTATAGAGTGAAACTATATCGAAAACCAATGATGTACAACTATGGAGACTGCTCTGGACCCTCTCCCTTCTTTCTGTCTGCCTGCTGGTCTCTCTCTGTGTCAAAAACAATAAAAATAAATATTTAAAAATTAAAAAAAGAAAGAAAAATGAAAACTTTTGAGCCAATTCTATTGACTTTAGTCAGGATGACTTTCATGTCTTAAGAAGAAAGAGAAACATTTATTAATTAAATCTTAGGTAATACTTCTTTTATCAAGATTAATTGCTTATTTTTAAATTAGTCATTGTGAAGTTGACGTAGCTGATTTGACTCTTCATAGTTATCAGATTTTTTCAGTAATTATCATAGCTTACATTTAGTTGGACTGTGATAAGGTACATAAGTCTCATTTTTGCAAGCAGGCCACCAGGTAGAAGGTAATAACTAAAGCAAATTTCATATAGTATTGTGGTTACCCGCAAGCTTTGCCACCAAGGAGACACAAACTGTCTGTCATATAGCCCATTCTCACAAACTCCATAGACTCCCAGCTCTTTGTCTCTTAGACTTTCTGGTAAGTGTCTTACATGGAAGATTCACACCAGGTGATATGACAGTGTTCTTGAGGCAGAATTATGTACCTGTCTGGTCAGGATTAGATAACAAATTCCACTTCAGGTAATTGGATTCAAGACCCATTTGAAGTCCCAAGCCTAGGCTACATTTAGATTCCTATATCCCTGTTTATCAATGGTAAAGTACAAGTGTTTACTCAACCCACATTTCTTTTTCTTTTTTTTTTTTTTTTGACAGAGAGAGAGAGAGAGAGAGAGAGAGATACAGAGACAGAGAGAGAACTGAACTGGGGGAGCTCCCAGTTCAGCACATGGGTCCGCACGGGCCTGGGCCGGGATTCGATCCTCCGTCCCCGGCGCTGCAAAGTGAGCGCTTAATCTACTGAGCCATCCCGGCTTCCCCTCAACACACATTTTTTGAACACCATTCAATTCACTTATAAAAATGAAAATTTTAAATTCATTATGTGAATTAACAAATCTTTACTTATATAATAGCTCAGGGTGCCGACAGTTGATGCTATTGGGAAGAGCCATGCTTGGAGTGAGTATTCCACAGTAGATTCTTCAGATGTTAAATTCTAAGATGAAGAATAAAAGACACTCTGTCTCTGTCTTTGTTCCTGCCTCTCTGTCATACACACACATAACACATACACACTACACTATTTATGCTAACGTGTTTTAAGATCCAGTACTTAGGGCTATGTAACAACATGATACAAATTTCTAGTAGTACCAGGGATATTTCTCTCTTAGGAATAAGAATGTACCAATTTAATCTATATCTAAAAATAGTCAGTAAATATCAAAACAAATATATGTAGATAAACATTATTTTTACATAAATAAAAAGTTGCTATGAACATTATATGTACCTTGGCTTTTTTGTTTGTTTATTCACATACAAATTCTGGATATCTTTTTTAGCAAAGTCTATAAAGCAGCTATGTTCTTCAATATATTTATTACATAAATATGTTTTATAACTTATAAATTGATTTATATGCTATCATTTATAAAATAATCCATGTTGCTTACATGTCCATTGCTTTGTGTTTCTCCTAGAGCAGGGGTGGTGAACCTTTTGGCGATTGAGTGCCAAAGTTTATGAAATAAGAGTATACTCGCTCGACTCGCGTGCCAACCCATAGAGTGAGATAGAGGTATCAATTATTTTTATGTCTATAAGAGCATAAACAATAATTTTTTAAATGGTAGTCACAGCTCCGTGTGCCAAAATAATTGCTCCGTGTGCCACTTTGGGCACGCACGCCATAGGTTTGCCACCCCTGTCCTAGAGTCTCAGACTGAATAATTATAATCATGTGATTACTTCTACTTTGAAAATATTAGGTCTAATTTAAACTGATAAATGCTATTATTTATGAGACCATAGGTTATCAAAAAAATTTTTTTAAGATTTATTTTTATTGTTTTTGACACAGAGAGAAATACAGAGACAGAGGCAGAGAGAAGGGGGCGGGTCCAGAGCAGTCTCCATGGTTGTACATCATTGGTTTTTCCACATAATTTCATTCCACAGGTGGGCACGGGGCTGCACAGGACAGGAAATGGGCTGGGGTCTCACATCAGTGAGAAGTGAACTGGGGAACTCCCCAGTTCAGCATATGGGTCCACTCGGGCCGGGGCCAGGATTTGATCCTCAGTCCCTGGGGCTGCAAAGCGAGTACTTAACCCACTGAACCATTCTGGCTGCCCTGGTTATCAAAAAATTTTAAGGGCCAAATTAGTAAAATATCTTAAGCTTTGGGAGGTCATAAAGGTTTTGTCACTACTACTCAAATCTGTCATCACAGCACAAAAGTAGTCAGGGCAATATAAACTAATGAGTGTGCTTGTGTTTAGTAAAATCTTATCTCAAACAACAGGCTATGAGCTTGATATGGTCTGAGGGCCAGTGTTTGCTGAGCCATACAATTAGATCAACATCTGAAAGTCACCAACTTGTGAATGGGTTTCTATAAGACTAGAAGCTCCTTAAAGGCAAGAACTGTATCTGATAATCTCTTATTCACTCCAGTGCTTAGAAAAACAGTAACTTAATAATAATTTTTTAATTAAAGAATTAATTCACAGAAGAGGTATAAAATCAATTCATTATATTACTATGTGTTATCTTCTGAACATGAGCTATGGTTTTTTGTTTTACCTGAAGATATTTATATTAAATTCCTGGTCAGTTAATCCTCACTTTCTAATATAGCTAAGGAGATGTGTGGGTTTTAAAATATGATGTTACTAATCATAAAACTATTTCATCAAAAAAATAGAAAAGTTCTCTAACAATGTTGAGGTGCTACTTCATGCAATAAGTTCCCACTGGCTGGCTGATACTCTGTTATAATCTTTACTAGATACTGTCTTTGTAGTACTAGCTGCACTTGAAGTTTCTCATGATTAATCCAATTTGTTTTTATTTTTTTGTTGTTTATAATAAAAAATAACTGAGCATTGCTGATATGTATAGTCTCTTTAGGTTTTGAAAAAAAAAACTATTCTATAATATTTAGTAAGAGCCATTATTTTATCAAATACTATATGTCTATGGGTGTGTTTATGGAAAGAAAGCTAGACAAAGGCCATCTCCATATGGCACAATTTTGTACTCTCCTAACCTTCACCCTTAGCTCTATCATATTGAAAATGTCTGTGTACAAGATCTGACAATTAAGTTTGCAAACTCATCCTAGAAAAAGTGTTATATACCTCATTGCTGAACATCACTATAGTCACCTTTGAAGTACTCCCCTTGGGAAGCACTGCACTGATACCACCAGCCTAGTCCACCCTTCAAAGCAATTTTGGAACTTTTTCTGGAATGGCCATCAGAGACATCATCATATTGCCCTTAATGTCCTGAATGTTATCAAAATGTCTTTCTTTCAATATTTACTTTATTTGGGGGTAAAAAAAACAACAAACAGAAACAAAAATAAAATTTTATTGGAGACCAGATAAGGTGAGTAGAAAGGGTATTCCAGTACAGTTATTTGTTTACTGGCCCAAAACTCCTTCACAGACAGTTCAGTGTGAGTGGTGCATTGTCATGATGCAAGAGCCATGCATGAGTTGTTAGTGAAAAGTTCAGGTCAGTTTTGTCTAACCGTTTCATGAAGCCTTTTTAGCACTTCCAAATAGTCAACTTGGCTCACTGTACAGTTGATACAAATTCATAGTGAATAATCCCTTTGATACCAAAAACGGTTAGCGACATCATTTTGACTCTTGATTTGGACTGATGGAACCTTCTTGGTTGTGGAGAATTGGCTGACCTCCATTGTGCACTTTGACGCTTTGTTTCAGGGTTGTATTGGTACACCCATGTTCCATCACAAGTGATAACATGGCCCAAAACATCGTCTTGCCTCTCTAAAACATCTTGGCCAACTTTAATTCTCCTTTGCTTTTGTTCATTGGTAAGCTCCTATGGGTCCATTTTTGCACACACCTTTCTCATGTCAAGGTTTTCCATTAAGATTTTCCTAACTGTTTCTCTATTGATGTTTACTTGGTCTGCTATGCTTCTCATAGTCAACTGATGATTTGCACACAGAGTTTGATGAATTTTTGCGATGTTTTCATTAGTTCTGCTTGTTACTGGCCACCCTGACCTCTCTTCATCAGTGGTGCTTTCTCTCCCCTCAGGAAAACATTTAATCCATATGTACACTGCTGTTTTCTTCATGGCATTATCCTTATAAACTTGGACTAACATGTCCCTGCTTTTACTTCCACTCTAGCCAAGTTTAATAAGAAATTAAATGTTTGTATGTTGCTCTAATTCAAGCTTCGACATTATCGTGACGGCACACAAAAGTACACAACAATAATGAATGCCACTCAGCCAGACACTGCCACACGTCAATGCAAACACAGCTGTGAGACATTGATATACCGAGGTTATGAAACCTTACTGAGTTGTTTGTACAGTGCTGTCAATGTGAGCACATGGTGGCAAGTTTGCAAACTTAATTATCAAACCTTGAGTGTGAGTCATGTCTTCCTTATAATCAGTGATACATTCTAGAATCCATTAATTGTCAGACCTCGTATATGTGAACAATGATATATCCTAGAATCCATTTCTTCCTAAATCATGAAGCATCACCCATCAGAAAGATGGTAAACTCCCCCAAATCTCTGTATGAGTAAGCCACATTGAGAGAAAAACCTGGGTCAGGTAGAACTGTGTTCACATTCTGGCGTGGGAGGATGATATTTCTAATTTTCACACCTGATACCCTTATAACTTCAGCTCAGAATGTCAGACTTCCATTACTAAGCCCTTTAGATATCCTATCCTTTAATTATTTGAATCCCCTGTTTTGCTTGAGAAGGTAGGTTTATCCCACGTTAATGAGCCTTAGGTTAGTGGTTGGAAGGCTCGTCATTGGGCCCTGTATTTAACCCACTCACTTCCTGATCTAAAGCATGTAAACCAACTAGGACACACATAACCGCAAATTCCTTACTTGGCCATACCTTCTGCTGGTTCTGAGAGAAGCTTCAGGGAAAAGAACAGAAGTGAACGTTAGCAAAGAGATTAGCTTGGGTGATGAATATTATTTAGAATCGAGTAAATAGGACCTGACAGCCCACTTGGCTCGCCTTCCAGGCACTGGTGTCTTCTGGATGTTGGGCTCTGTATTTTATTGCTGAAGGTTTAAAAATATCGAATAACTAGGAAGGGTACCAGAGGTCAAGCTACAGGTCCAGAGGTGGATCAAGCAAGCGATCAAGATGACCAGATTTAAACTCCAAAGTATACTATGAGATCGGTAGTACTCTCTTCATTTTGTCACTTGCCCCGCTTCTTGCAGCTAGGATTCAAATCCAGACCCTTTAACTCCAGAGCACTGCCTTTTAATATTGTGCTATAATATGCACCATTTTGAATAGTTTATTCCCACAAAAGGATAAGTAGGGATAAAAATAAGAAGTGCTCACTGGATTACTATGCCAAGAATTATCCTATCAAACAGTTGGGAGGAATAAATATCATAATGTGTTCCATGTTATGTATAATTCCTGGCACAAAGGTAAGCCATGCATGAAATGTGGCTATGAATATTAATAACCCAGATAGGTTCTGGGAAAATGTACAGGAATAGTCTTCTTAATTTATCAAACACAGAGCTAACAGTATCTAATTTTATTAGCATTGTTATTAAACAAAACTAAATTCATTTAGAAGACATGCATGCCATAGCCTGGGAAAACTGTCTTGGTTTCTCTTTTTAAAGCACTGAATTCAGTGAGCAGCAGCTTTCAATGGTTGAGAAGTAAGAAGTGTAGGGAATAAGAGACTCTTTCCTGTGTTTACATTTTAGGCTTGCCTTCTTCCTTTGAACTTTATCCTCAGAGCTGCCTCCTGGCTGGGGATGTGTCATTCTCAGTGTAAGGAAGGTGACAAGAAAAGTGCAAGAACATTTTGTTTGTGTGTAATTGATATGACAAATGCTGCCTCTACCTAGGCGGCCTCAGATGAGAATTTGGTTACTAAGGCAGCGAAAGACCTAGGGGAGCAATTGTTTCTAGTTTCTCTTATCAAGCCCAGAACAATCTTTCATTTACTGTATTTATGCCACAAGAGCATAGTCAATATTACATCTCTAAGACAGGAAAAATCTCTCATAGAAACAGCTGTGTTCAATATACAGCCAGTTTACTCTGGCGAATAGCTAGAAATGGAAAAGTTTCCACTTCTTTTGTGTTTATTCTTGATAGTTGTCTTCTAAAAACTGCCTTTTGTAAATAAGGGAAACCTAGTTTTAAACAGCTTTGACTAATATCTTCCATTGGAGTATTAAGTTTACAGAGTTTTAGAAAATTTAAATAAATCTGATGGAAAGTCATACATATATATATTTATATATATAGATATATATAGATATATATATGTATAACAAAATATTTTGAAGTATCCTGGCCTGATACTTCTGATACTTTCATTTTGTTCCATTTTGCATGTAAATTGGATTCAGGTCCTCCTATGTCTATACTGTCACTTAGTCTGAAACCTGAAAAATAACTTAAGCCCAGTGTTGGCCCTGCTGATGCCTTTCTCATGAACACCACACTGTCATTGTATAAATGTTCTTTCCTAATACATTCTAAAAAAAATTTAAAAAGCTTCTTGAATAGAATAGAAAACCCACCACTTAATCTCACTGGATTTCTGAGTTATAACAAAGCAACCCTATGGCTTGGTGAATTCTCTGAGAGTAGGAACTCAACTGTGTTCTCCATTTCTTTAGTTCCAAGCGCAGTGCTTGAAACTCGTGAAGTTCTCAGTCAATGCTAGAGAATTAAAAAAGAATCCACAGAATTCTGATGAGAAAATAGCAAGGTGTGCCCTGATGCAGAGTTTGTCTATGACAGAAATATTATGTGATTAGGGAAATGAAATATCTGGGACAGATAACCAGGGTGCCATGAAGCGTGGTGCATTAATTACGATAAACATTTGGAGTTTCAAAGAATGAGTTTTGTAAGGTATCAAAATTAATATCAAGGAATGGCTTAGGGCTTAGGCTATGGGGAAATAAGAGTCCTCTGCTTTCAGATTGATGAAGCAGGGATTTGGGGTTTTCTGGTTTGTGTTGTTAAATGAGACTTAACTTGTCATCTACATAATATTGTGTGAGTTTGACTAAATAAAGATAAGATCTCAGATATGTGTTTGGTAGTGTTGACAATGATTGAATGAATATTCATTCTAATAAGAAATTTGTAAATTGTGAAAGGTTTTCTCTCTCACACTACTTGAAATAGTTTTCTTCATTCAAATTTTTCAGCTAGAGGCCAGCTGTTAAATTTCTTGTTGTGTAATCTTCCCCTCCCCTCCCCACCCCTCTTTATCTCTCTCTCTCTCTCTCCCCCTCTCCCTCCCTCCCTCCCTCTCTCCCTTCCCCTTTTCCTTTCTCTTTTTCACTGTCACCAGCTTGGGGGCAGGAACATATAAGTGAAGTTTTCTCAGTACCTTCAGTTCCTGTCACAATAGCTTGTAAATACTAATCAATGTTCAATGAATTTCATGTGTATATTAATGCTTCAAGTGACTCATGCAAACATTGAAGAGGACAGACAGAGCTCTGCTGACCACCACTAGCAAACCTCTCTCTAGTAGATCTCAACACCTCAATCTGTACTCTTTGGTTACAGTTGTTCAACCAGTTACTAATCTACCTAATTGTAACCAGTTGAACAACTGAACCCAAAGGGTGCAAAGTGGAAACATTTCGTTGAGAAGTCGGCCGGGGACAAAGAAAACGCTGCCCGATCCCCCTTCAGTATGCAGAGGGAAAAATTCTTTCTCAAGTAGAAGCTATATGGTACTTTGGTTTATCATTAATTGGTAATGCTGTGTGTACTATCTATTCTTTTGGTGAGGCTTCTTTGAAGCAAAAGGTGTTTCCTCCATGGATAGTGATATTAACCATGTGTTCATTATTGTCTGAAATAACCAAGGGTGTGAATGATAAAACTTTTTGGAAAATAAGACACATATCTTATTGAAACTTGTGTAACAAGGCTGAAGTGAGATAACAATATGAGATGTAAAATCTGATGTGAAATAGACAATTTGAGGGAATGTATCCATGTGCATGCGTGGTCAAGAGCAAGAGGCTGTTATGTGATTATTTTGAAGTTTGTTTCAAAAATAAATTTCTTCCTCTTGATATCATATGGTATTTACAAAGCATTATGGTAAAGCTGTTGGTAATGTTTTCTTTATGAGGACCCAGGGGACGTTTCTACCTGATGCTTCAGCATAAAGAATAGCTCCATGTATTGTGAGTAATTCCAAAGCCTAAAAGATTGTGTTGTCTTTTCATATTGGCTGCAAAGACACTCAATTTTCACATAGGCTACTAATGGGATGCATTTTGAATAACTTTTGTTTTTTTATTCTGTCACCATCAAATCTTTTTAAAAGGCAGAATACAATTAATAAATACATGACAAACAAAAAACTGTTTCCAGATGTGATTGCTCTTGATGTATGAACATATCTATTGCATAGCTTCCCACCTCATTCTCTTCTGCCACATTTTTATTGATTATGCCTCTCTTTCAGTGGAGAGTTGGTTAACTTTTGCCTTGACACCTAAGCCAGGACCACACTTTACATCTTTATGACTCTCTCTTCCTCCAGGCCTCTTTGTCCATCTGCACACAAAGGTCGACCAGCTCAAACAGTTAAGCCATTTTTTCACAAATCCAAGAATCTTTAGTATGTGTGAATTTGACTATTTTACTAAAATCTTGACATGATGTGAGGAAGATTCACGTAGTCTATGCGCCTCACAGGTTTCTGTTATCTTGTTGGTCTCATCTCTTCATCTCAATGCTTCTTCTTCAAAACCAGCACTTCAGTCTCACCTGTGACCTTCCCTATTTGAGAACCCCCCTTGAGAGGTGTTCTGTCTCCCACTCCCACACCCCTGAGTTCTGAGGAATGGTATTTTCTCCCCTTTATTTACATTTGCATTTTAGTATTACCGGTAATTGTTCTAGAGAAGGCATTCATTCAGCACAGGTATTAAGACCAGAAATCCTGTGGTTTGTGTGACAAAGGGACTCTTAAGTAAGGTGTTGACAAGATCTGAAGTAGATTAACCAGACCATGTCCTGCGGGCCTTGTATGCCCAATTAAGGACCTTAAATTCATCCTGGAACCATTAATTATTCCAAGCAGTTGTGGGGAGAGGTCAGATCCTGGAGGCTAAATGCAGGATAAATCTGCAAGGGACAATATTGCGGATGAGGGATATAAATGGTGGCCACTGCTATGGTGCAGGTCAAACATCCCAGGGGCTTGAGCTAGGTTAGGGGCTCTAGTGATTGATAGAAGATGCTAATGCCATGAAAGTTTGGTAGATGTAATAGCATGTTGTATGAGTATAGTTGGGGAAAGAGGGTAGGTCATTAATGAGTAGTTAGTGGCAGTTGATAAATAAGACACAGAAGAAAAGGTGAGGTTTGCGGCAGGTGGATTGAGTTTTGGAGATATTAGGGGATTGCAGTTCTGTCTACTATGAGAATGGGGAAATGTAGCAGTCAAATAAGTATAAGTATCCATCACCTTGTGTATACATTTATATAATACATGTATAAATGTATTCTTCTTTGTTCATTTTTAGGGTGTATTATATAAGGGGGGACCCCCCCCAAACCAGAACTATCTCCTGGAGGGCTGGTCCCTTGTAGTAGAGGCTTCTCTCGCTAAGTGAATGTTCTAGGAACCCATCTGTGTCAGTGTGCATTGTTTTGATAGGCTGAATTGGTTTTTTTTGGAGACTCTTTCAATGCATTTGCCTTTTTTATGATGGGTGATTTACACAAACAATGTGCGGCATGACAACACATCTGCCCACACCATGCAGAGTGCTCAGTTTTTGACCAAAAAAACCTGCGTGACCCCTGTGGTGCCCCACCCTCCCTATTCACTCTTTCTTGCCCCAAGCCACTTTTTGTTGTTGTTGTTGTTTCCCAGTATGAAAAAAGTCCTCAAAGGGAAATGTTTTGATGATGTGGAAGGGGTGAAAAAAAAAAAAAGAGAGGGCAGAAACACTAAAAGCCATCAAAGTGACAAGTTCAAAAACTGTTCTGAGCAGTAGACAAAGCATCTCGAGAGGTGTTTTGCACCATATGGAGAGTACTTTGAAGGTGACTGAAGTTTAAACACAGAAAAATAAATACACAATTTTTTATAAATAAATTCTGTTTTTTGGGGTCCCCCCTTGTATAAATAGAGCTGTGATATCGAGTCATTTTTTTTCTCCCATATCATTTTGGGTATTCCATAAGTGTGAATGAAGTGATGACTACCCTATGTAGTCTCTGCTAAGTAGCATTCTTACCTCATTTTGATTGGTAACAAAATGCCTAAGTTATATTTCTTTTAACCTTAGTGGCATGATTTATAGAAGAAACATAAAAATGTCAATGGTATGATGGTCCAAACTTGGGATGTTGGTAAAGTGACATAATATCACAAAATGATTTTCTCAAGAGCCGCTACTGCAAAATAATTGTCTTTGCAATTAACTGATGATTTTCCTTGAGGCCAAATTCAATAGAGACTGTAGTCACTCAGCCCTGCAGTTCTGAATGTTTTGTTCTTCATTTTATTAGTTTTCTAGTTATTCCCTGGTGGCAACTGGATACAGTTCAATAATTGTCATGCAACTTCCTATGCAAAGTATTGACATTGGTGACCAGGGCTCCCAGCAGAGCTGCTATTGGAATTTCAGCCCAATATTAGGTTAAATCTATCTACACAAGCTCAAGGGATCCTGCCTGAGTCTGTCTGATCAATACCGCATAGTCCTTGTTCAGAGAAGCTATTAAGATGATCTCAGAGAGTAGACTATCTGTATTGGAACTAACTCATGGATTGTGATTTAAATGAGGGCTGCTACACTGACACTTAATTGGCCTCCTTCTAGTCTTAGGAACACACTCAAAACCTAAATTTCTTTTTGATTCAGCTTGGAAGGGATAGAGATATATAGTATCTCTTGTTTAGCATTATTTGTTCTTATTTTTCAGTAGAACAAATCAGTCCATAGATAGGTTCCATTGAGATTTTTTTTTAAAGACTTATTTTTTTATTGTTTTGATAGAGAGAGACAGAGAGAAGGGGGAGGGCCCAGCGTAGTCTCCATAGTTGTACATCATCAGTTTTTGACATAGTTTCATTCCATGCTAGTGTCCGGGAGGCCATGTAGGGCAAGAACCAGCCTGGGGGCCTCCCACATGAAAGGCATGCCCCCATGAGCCAGGGGCCAAGCCAGGGGGCTCCCACATGGGCAGCTCACCCCAGTTCAGCATATGGGTCCACACGGGCTGAGGCTGGGACTCAATCCTGGGACACTAGGGCTACAAGGTGAGCACTGAACTGGCTAAACCATCCCGGCATCCCCTCCACTGAGCTTTGATTACCAAATAAGACTTTCCATCTTCTTTTCAGTCACTGCAGTCATCATTGTTACCCTCTTCCTCCTCCTCTTCTTCCTCTTCATCATCATATCATCATCACAAATAACTGTCACATCTTAGGTGTTCAGGTTTGCTGTGTTTGAACCAGGCATTCTGGGTCCAAAGCCTACATTCTTAATTTCCACTCCATACCACCTTCCTGATAGCATAGAGACTCCCACAGGGGTGGAGGGTGGGGGGAGCGGGTGTTGTACTTTAAAAATGGATTTGAGATCCACTAAGTTCTGTCTCTCGTGGTACTCTTTGATATAATTTTGAAAAGTAATGCCAAAAAAAGTTAACATTTTAAATTAAAAAAATTTTTGAGGTAATTATAACAACCAATTATGTATAATTTATTGCCACATTGAGTGTATTAAAATGTAACATATTTCTGATTCTTATTCTTCCCTTCTTCATATTAAAAAAAATCTGATAATTTTGCTTACCTTCTTCTGTGCATGCCATGAAACTGTATTTTCATTACAGATGTATGAGAGTCATCCATTTTCCCAGCTATTAATTGAAAAATAATAGAAATTAATGTGTTGAGAGTTTCTGCTTTTAGATCTTGAATGGTGAAAGCCATTGACAGTGGAAGTTCTTCTGTTTTGTGTGAGCCTGATGATGGCTGGTGTGGGAACAGAGAGGTACAGAGAGCACTGAGTCCCCAACCAGCTAATTGCCCACTTTGAGGCCGCCTTAGGCCCAAGTGCCAAGTGAAACTCTCAGGAAAATAAAGCAACTGCCGGGGTGGTTTGTAGTGTTTAGAAACACAAAAATTGTGTTTGTGTGTTTTTTATAGCCTTGATCTATTAATAAATCTGTGATGAGCTAGAGATAGTCTGTGCTAATGAAGTTGATTCTTTGCATGCAATGCTTGTTGACATTGGTCTTTAGAAGCAAAATGTCGATTTGATGCTGCCTTCCCTGTCACAAAAGTTAGATGTGTAATTATGGTTTAGCTCAATATAGATTTGCTCAGGGACTATAAAGCAAATACTACTACTTCAAGTTTTTGCTATCTCCTAACCTCAAAAAACAAACAAAAAAACAAACCCACTAAATTCAAAATATCTCTTAGGACCACATATGGGCTAGCATTCTTTTAACATTTAGTGTTACAATGTTTTCAAACAACAAATAAGTTTTCAGGTAATGTTTCTTGTGATGGGCTTTGAATGTATGTATATATGGGGCTTCCATTCTCTGTTCTTCTATCTGACCCCTTATTTTGGTAATGGTTTTAAAGGACCCATTAGAGAGTAAGCTGCAATGCAGTCAACTTTTCAAATACCCATACAATATAAAAAGTCAGGAGCCAAGGTAATTAATTACCAAATGATTTGCCAAAGGAGGGACCGGGCCTTTCCCTCCCCTCTAATACATACCTAGGCACACGGCAGCCAACCACTCACAGTTTGAAAAACAGGGGGCTTTCTCTGATTTTTATAGAGATTGCTCTTCTTTCTTCAGCCTTTCCTTTGCCCCTTGCTGCTACTCTCTCATCTCCAGGTCCAAGGCTATTTTCTCTCAAAAGCATTCAGGAAAATCAGGAGCCTCTTCCTCTGGGCCCACATTCTTTCTGTAATGTTTTCATAACATTAGCATTAACATCTGTTTATAGCTTTGAGTCCTCACCAGAGGACTGCTCACTGTGCTGAAACTATGTCCACTGCATAAAATAAGTAAATAAGGATGGGAAAGTTCATTATGGCAAGTGGGACCAAAAGCTGGATCCCACTGGGACCATTCAGCTGGGTTAATCATTGACCATTCCAGCCCAATCAGTGTGTCTTGTCTCAGTCTGTAGTAAAAGTCCTTACCCAGGCTGTTGTTTTTCAGTAAATGTGTAATCCCGGCTCATCATCAGTGCCGAGACCTTGACAGCAGGTTGCTCAACCCCTGACTCATTTGAAAGTCCTGAACAGGTCTGGGTTGGAATCCTGTATCACAACCTGTGTGACCTTCATCAAGATACTTTATCTCCCTGAGCTTCAATTTTCACATAATAATGTAAAATGGCTCAGTGGGTTAGGCGCTCACTTTGCAACCCCGGGGAGCAAGGATCGAATTTCAGTCCTGGCCTGTGTGGACCCATATGCTGAACTGGGGAGTGCCCCCAGTTCAGTTCTCACTGGGGTGAGACCCCGGCCCAGTTCCTGCTCTGTGCAGCCCTGTGCCCACCTGTGGAATGAAACTATGTGGAAAAACCAATGATGTGCAGTTATGGAGACTGTTCTGGGCCCTCCCCTTTCTCTCTGTCTCTGTCTCTCTCTTTGTCAAAAAAAACAAACAAACACACATACACACACAAAAACCTTACCCAGAGGTTTGTTATGGATATTAAATTAGATAATATGTGTTAGGTACATGTAGCATAGGAATATAGTAATACTTGATAAATATGCAGTGAACGAATAGAGTTTGTGCCTAGACTGTGAAAAGCTCTCATGTCTTACCCCCATCCCACGTACTTGCCCTTCAGGTTTCAGGTCTCAGGTTTGCTTGTTGCCTTTATAGCACTTAATACAAGGATAATTAATTAATTATACTAATTTTTGCTTAATGGATATCTCCTCTGTTAGAATATATGACCATAACTTCAGGGGCTGTCTATTGTATTGATTTATCTCTAGTGCTCAATGTGCAGCTAGCTGGCTTACAATAAATCACTGATTGGGTGAATAAACTTTATTCAACTTGCTAAATGTGGCCTCTAATTTAGATTCACTCCAAATTACCCCCAATTCAGGAAGGCTTTCTACTCAACTTCTGAGTTTTCGCAGCCCCAGGGACCAAGGATTGAATCCTGGTCCTGGCCCTCATCCATGTGGACCCACATGCTGAACTGGGGTGTGCCCCCAGTTCAGGTCTTGCCAGGGCCTATGCGGGAGGCCCCCAGCCTGGTTCCTGCCCGACACAGCCCTGCACCCACCTGTGTAATGAAATTATATTGAAAACTAATGATATACAACTATGGAGACTGCTCTGCCCCCAACCCCCATCTCTGTCTCTCTGTCTGTCTCTCCCTCTCTCAAAAAACAAAAACAAAAAATTTTGAAAAATCTTAAAAAAGATACTGAGAGATTAAGTACTTTCCTCAATTGTTTTTTTGTTTTTTTTTTACTAGTCTCAATTTCTCTTGGTTTCTCACCAAATACATATGCTCAAATATAACTCCTTCAAGTCATTGCTCAGATGTACTTCTTTAATGGGGCCTACCCCCACCACCCTATTTACTATTGCAAAGCATTACCCAACCCTGCCACCATTGTCTACCTCTGTGTCGAAATTCAATTTATTTCATAGTACTCATCACTTTCACTACTACTCTGTAATGTACTTATTTCTTATTTATCATTGTATGTCTCACTCCAGTAGAATATAAACTCCATATGCTTCAGAATTTGTTAGTCACCGATGTATCCCTAGAACAAGCACTCAATATATCCTAGGCATTCAGCAAATATTTGTTGAAGGAATTTGTTAAATGAAGTAAGGATTAGCAGTAATGCTCCTCAACAAGACAAAAGGTCTGGGTTGAATGAACTCTCAGATATACGATTTCAGATGATTTATTTCTAGTTTCTTGTTTCCCATATGTACCTACTATAGGAGAGGCAAAACTTTGCCTCTACTTTCTTAGGGTCTCCTGCTGGGCTGAGAATTAAATAAACATAAAGGAACACACACACATTTACTTAATTTAAGTTTTATGTTTCACAGGAGTCCTCATAAGAAAATGGAAACCCAAGGAAGTGGCAAAGCCTAAATGCTTTTATACTAGGTTGAATAGAGAGAGGCAATTGTGAAAAGTAAGTAAAGTATGTGGAGAGTCTAAAGAAAGATAAGAATTGGGGAAGCTGGGATGGCTCAGTGGGTTAAGCACTCACTTTGCAGTCTGGGGAGTGGGGATCGAGTCCCGACCCCTGGCCTGTGTGGACACATGTGCTGAACTGGGGAGTTCCCCCAGTTCAGTTCTCTCTCTGTCTCTGTATCTCTCTCTCTCTCTGTTAAAAACAAGAAAAAAAAAAAGAAAGATAAGAATTATCTTTACAAGGTCTGTTTGTCCAGAATTTTTCTCATTTCCTGTGACACAAATGTTTATTTACTCCTGGTACAGAGAGGGCATCTTTCACATGGGAGTTTAATTTCCCGCTTTCTGGAAGAAAAAGGGTAAGAGCACACATATTGCAATGGCTGTTTTTCAGGTGCTGTTAGGTGCAAATCTTATGCCAAAGTGGCATACTTGAGGGTGGCATATACTGACACCCTTCGCTACCTCTTGGGGTTGTTGGGAAGCTAAAACATCTGATGCATACAAAGCTTCAAGCCCATGGTAAGCAGTAGATATTGTCTGCTTGTAAAGTCAATTCACTCTTCTTTTTTCTGTACACATAAATCGTACTTGATTGTCCCATTTTTAACTAAAATTGTTAGTATATAATGGTTTCCAATATAAAGGTTCTACACTTTGAGTCAAATGACTGAGAAATAAAAACAATAGGAATTGAGATAATTTTACTGAGAATAAAATCAAATATGCACAATTCTTGAATATGTCCCCAGTCTATGCAATTCATCTGAAAGAACTTCAAGGTGCAAAAGGTATTAAGCAGACAGCCACTGGAGCACAAACAGTAGTGGGATTGACATTGGCCTGAATAGTTAATCTACAGGGTAGCCAATGAAACAAGTCAGTCGTTTCAACAAACATATCACATGCCTACAGTGTGTTGTATACAGTGACAACATTTGGTAACATAGCCATAAAAGATACATACTCTGCCTGGGCGAGCAGTTGTGTCCTGTGAAGAGCTAAGAGTAGAGAGGGGTTCCTAGGATTGGGGGAGGTGTGCAGGGTAACGAGTCATTAGAGGAGACGGTCCTTGAGTTGGGCTGAGTTTGGTATTTTTGTTTGTTTGTTTTTGTTTTTTATACCCCAAAATACAGAAACATAAGGGAGCCTGTATGTTTGGATTCTGTGATAAATATGAGATAGGGATTTGAATTTTTCAGTACACTTTGAAAAAAAAAAAAAGATGAAAAATTTCAGAAGGTTAGAGATCTTGGAGATTTACAGGTGGATAACATTGGATTGGATATAAATCAATATAACTCAGATGTGCTCTGGGGGAGGCCTGACTTTAATATGATTTGAAAGCCATGTGACTGTGAGGATTGCTAAATAAGTGGCCATTTTTCAGCAAAATTCACTAATAGCAATGTTTGATAAAGTTTCTTTAGAAGTAGACTTTTACATGTGTAACTTGTTACAGTCAATTACCAATCTATGGTTTGTAGGAACAAATGATTATAGGGTTTCAGAGTAGGCCCTGCTTGTCAAAATTCGCTGTGGACTGTAGACACACAGTCCCTTCCAAGCCTTTGGTTCTGAAGCAGTATTCCTACTAATCCTGAAATCTCTGTGCTGGATTTTTTTTTTAGACTGTGGCTAGAAGAGCATGTGCTGGTTGTGTATTCATATCAGAAGTCCAAAAGTTCTCTTGATGGTTTTTCACCCAGTTATAGAATATTGGCATAATCCCACACAACAGTTGAAACAGCTTTTTCTCATTTCTTTAAATTCCTTTAGGATTTGATGTCTCTACCATGTAATTTACATTTAATTATAAGTTGTTTTGCATCATTTAATAGTTGTTTCAAGTATGAATGTCTTGTCTTCCTAAGAATATTTTTAAAATCCTTTAAGAACAAGAGCTCACTGCGGAAACATGGAGTGAATCGTGAATAATGATTTTAGTTCAAATTGACTAGACCATCTTCCCAGAAAAAAAGGACAGTCTGGCACAGAACTCATTCTTCTGACTTACACCAACTTCATATATGAATAAATACACTGAGTTAATGGGAGTTTGTGAATGAAGTGGCTAGATTTTCTTTTTTCTTTCTCTTTTTTTTTATTGTTAAATTTATTGGGTGATATTGATTGGTAACAATTAGATAGTTTCTGGATATACAAATCCATATCACATCACCCATGCATTCCAGATGATGCAAGGTTTTATTTGTTTGTATTTTAAGAAACTGCTGGATGGCCAGTAGATTTGGAAATGGAGGTTGGGATCTGGCAGGGATTAAGAACTATGCCACAATTTAGTGCTGGAAAAATATCCACTTTAGTCCCTGTCCCCCAGTATCAATTCAAATGCTATCCATATTTCAATTACCGCTACTTTTTTCAGCACTTAAAGTAGCAAACTTTGATGCCTTATTTTCCTATGCACTTATCACTTGGAACTGATCCCAATATTAAATAGAACAGTGATATAAATCCTAATCCATAGAATACTTGGAGGCTTATTAATGAGGAATCTAATTTAAGCTCTTTTCTTTTATCTGCTCACTGACTGATGGACTGTTACCTAGAACCTTAATATCATAATGAGAAGTGAATAAAGAAAAACTACTTCCTACTAATTCTTATTCAACAAGCATATCTAATTAGATCTTATCTAATTTATAAGCCACTAACTATGCTCTATGGACCCTCACCAGAGTCTTTATCAAAATGAAACAAAAGGCATTTTTTTATCTGCTTCATAATTAAAGTTTCATACCACTGAGTTCAATTATCTTTATGAAAATAAAAGCACAAATCCAGAATAGAGGTTCTATTGATTTTTTTACTAAAATTTGCAGGGACTTGTGGCTTCTTTTTTATTATAGTTCAATTTGACCTTGAAAAAAATAAACAAAACTCCTGAATACATTTTTAAAGGTTTATCACCATTCTTGTTTATTTTTTGTATGTATGAAGTTGCTCCACTTTAATAATTTTTAATATATAACTCAAATCGATAAATAATGCTGAGAAAAACAGTGGAAAACATTCATATGGACAAATATTTTTTATATAAAACATTAAAATTAAGTTGTTTGATAAAGATTTTAAACATTTGTGTGAAGTGCTTCCCGTTTCACTGGTTTATTTTATTATGGTAGCAGGTATGGAAATCAACTTGCATTTCTAAAGGCAGTTTGCTCCTGGTGTTATTTTATTTTTAAATACAGTTTGTAATTTAATGGATGCATAAAATAAAACTGTGTTGAGAAAAACAGTTTTATAAATTAACAAGTGTTGGGAAGTTGAAGGGAGAGGTCACGGAAAGAAGGAGGACAGGCTTTTTGTACTGTTTGTGTGTGTGTGTGACACTTTCAGGTTGGTGGGAGCATGGCCTATGCTATATACCAGAGCACATTTGTACAAATGAGTGACAATACAAAGTCTGAGTATAAAAATAAGATTTTCTCTGAAAACATATTTGGCAGAGATTTAAAAAATGTATGTCAGGGGAATTTGATGTTTTCTGGGTGTTGTTTTTTAAATTAACTCTTTGGATATGTTATAAATATTAAAACATAAGACTACTTGTTGGTTATTTCTTCATGCATTTGAGACCTCAGGAATTTCTTATTTTTGTTTTTCAATTTGCCATGTTCTTCCAAATGCCCAGCTCCCCATTTCTAATTCTCTCGCATATACTTCTTTCTTTTAATATTTTATGGCTAATTAGAATCTCGATAAGAATGACCAAAAGCCTAAAGAAAACAACTGTTAAATGGTGTTTGTTAATTGCTTTTTTTTATTGTTAAATTTATTAGGGTGACATTGGTTAGTAAAAATTAATAGGTTCCAGGTGTACAACTCTACAGTACCTTGTCCTTGTGTAATAATATGTGTTCACCACTCAGAACCAGCTTTCTTTCCATCACCATATATGGCTATTTTTTTTTCTGGTTGTGTATTAAGGTTATTTTATATCAAATTGCCTCTTTGATAATCCTTATCTTCAATATATGCGTAGTTATAATGACTAAATTCTCTTATCTACAAGCCAAAGAATTTTATGACACATATTCTAAGAGTCAAAATCTCAATTAATATAAAATATTTCTCATGTTTCCTTTTCTCAATATTATGCTCCCTTTTGTCTGAAAGTATACCGGGACTGTTCTTTTCACACGTAATCTAAACATCCTGTTAGATGTTTGTTTTACCTTCTTTACTCTTACTTCCCGTTTCCCAAAATGTATACATCCGCATATATTGATTTTAAACATAATTTTTCAATCTATTGTAGTTGATTTCTTCAAAAGCGTCTTGTTTCCTCTTTGGATTCTAAAGCAATTTATGAAAATGATTGGGAGGGGAAATTATGGGACTACATAAAGGAAAATTAATAAACACAAGTGTTTTAAGGACTAAGCTGTGGCAATCTCTCCCGTGTGACCAGTAGTTAATTTTCTTTATTTTCTCCACCATGCATGCAGATCTTAAGTAATCAATTTTCCAGTTTTGTGTTCTTATTGCCAAAGAATAGTATCAATCTCTAGGGTTCAAACTGAGAACACATTCAAATAATCTAAAACATTTGGGTTTCTTTTAGCTACTTACATGATTTACTTTAATTGCTTCTTAACAGTGGAAGGATTTTACATTTACACTAACATGCCCTTTGAGGATTAGACAACTCCATCTTTTTCTTGTAGTTCCTGGCCTTTTTTGTTCCCCACCCATCCCTCATCTTTCTTAAGAGCATTCAGTTCTCATCTCTAGGTAATCAGCATAATAAAGTGCTGCTATAGGGCCACCTGCAGGAAGAAGGTGATAACGTTTACTTTAGAGTGCCTTGTTGTGCAAATATTTGTTGTGTTTGGATAAAGCCTGAGTACATTTATTAAATCTCAATAACATTCATTTGCTTATTACTTATTCATTAAACAAGTGTTATTTTTATTCAATTCACATTTGTTTTTATTTTGAACAAATATTGAGCAGCTGCTCTGTACCAAACACTGTTCATTTTTCCAAGTTATTGTTTGAAGACTTTTTTTTTTTTTGACAGAGAGAGAGACAGAGAGAGAGAGAGAGACAGAGAGAGACAGAGAGAAGGGGAAGGGCCCAGAGAAGTCTCCGTAGTTGTATGTCATCAATTGTAGACCTGGTTTTCCTTCCACACAGGTGGGCGGGGACCAAGCAGGGTGGGAACTGGGTTGGGGGCCTCCCACCTGGGAAACATACCCCAGTTCAGTATATGGGTTCACACGAGCCAGGGCCAAGATTTGATATTCAGTCCCCACGGCTACAAAGTGAGTGCTTAACTCACTGAGCCATCTGGCTTCCCACTTTTTTGCCCCTAAGTTTTAAAATTGGAATCTGTCTCTCTTTCCCATTGGATTTTGGGAGTGTAGCATAAATATTGTGAGATTACCAGTAGTTTTGATTTACATTTCCCTAATAGCTAGTAAAGTTGAAGATTTTTTCATGTATCTGTTGGCTGTTTGTATGTCCTCTTGGGAGAAGTGTCTGTTCAAGTCTTCTGCCCATTTTTAAAAATTGGATTGTTTGTTTTTGTTGTTGAGTTGTCTGAGTTCTTTATAGTGTATTTTACTACAATGAGATACTACTTCACACCTGTTAGAATGGCTGTTATCAACAGGACAAGTAATAACAAGTATTGGAGAGGATGTGGAAAAAAGGAACCCTCATACACTGCTGACGGGAATGTAAATTGGTACAGCTACTATGGGACCCAGTGTGGAGGTTCCTCAAAAAAAATTAAGAATAGAATTACCATACAACCCAGCTCTCCCTTTTCTGGGTATCTACACAAAAAGTCTGAAAACATCTGCAAAGATGTATGTATCCCTATGATCACGGCAGCATTATTCACAGTGGAATAATGCTGCAATAATCATAATAGCTGGGTCATGCGCTCACGCATGTGCGCGCACGTGCACACACACACACACACACTCTTACTAAGAAATGTCACCCAATAAATTTTTAAAAGATTGTGATGTTGCATTCTAGAATCAGAGTGCCTATGAAAATCTCAGCTGTGTGACTTTGAACAAGTTAAACTTCTCTGTGCTTCATGTTCTTCATCTTTGCAATGGGGATGATAATAATAGTACTTATCACACCTTCATCTTCTGAAGAATAAATGAGAAAATGCTCATAAAGCATATTGTACTGGGCCTGACAGGCAAGAAACATTCAATAGATGTTATTTGCCATTTAAAAAAATACAACAACAAAAATTTTATTACATAAACATATTGAGCCAAGCCATTGTTTTTTAAATCGTAGTGCTTGGCTAACTGATTGTTATAAACGTTTTCAACATTTATGTAGAAAATACCCAGGAAATGTACTCAGAGTAAACTTGGATAATGAGAAAGATACCTCCATCTGGACTGTTGTGTTGTAAACAAAAGCCCTAAAACTGGATCTAGCAGCGATGAGGGGAACAGATGCTCTGGACACCTTCTAGAATGTGTGTTTTCACTATTTGTCTAGATAGGCTATGATGAATGCCACTAATGTCTTCTCTCCTTCTATTTTAGGTAAGTACATCACCATTTTTGAAGTTCTATGCAGATGGGTAAGTCTTGCTGTTGGAGCTTTTCATTTTGATTAGTACACAGAAAATTTGGACCAGACGATGTGCTTATCACAGTCAGACAAGTGCCTTTATTTTATTCAAACCAATCTGGAAAGATAACATCATTTCCCACATGCATTCCAACTTTGTTTCAAATCATTAGCAGAAAAAAAATACATTCATTATCTTAAATTGGATAAAAGTGTTATGTTTAATATAAAAAATGGAAGATTGAGTATTTTTTACTGTCAGTAAAAGACATATAATATTTGAAAAGCTTTACAATAGAAAAAGTAATGTCCTTTGTATTAGTGGTCACAAAAACCTCCCTGAAGTAAATATACAAAGTTTTATTTTTTCTGCTTGTAAATGGGGAGTCATTTTTTCATTACATAAAGAGAAGTTATTCCATCATTAGATTATATATGAAATATAATTTTGTACCAAATAGAAATGGGGGGCCAGTGGCCCCATAAGACCTGCATGCAGAACATTGTAGGGAGAATTCTCATTATGAGAGTTTATGTAGTTAATTTAGTATTTCTATGGTTGGCTGTAATCTATCTCCATAGAAGCTTGAATTGGAATAAATGACCTTAAATCACAACAAGGGATTTAGTATAACCCTAAAATGTGAAAGAGAGTTAAGCTATGAAGCAATTCACAAAAGGAAGTTATGAAATCTCTGGTGAACTTTAAAAACTACATAGACAGTTTTATTTGTATTGGAAAATTGAGATTTATCTTGCCTTGAGGCAAAATATGGAATTAACTAGTTGTCCTTAATGATAAAGTCCCAATTTGCTCATCCAGCTGTAATTTCTACCACTTACACCATCTATACTCAATACTCTGAGTTAGTCTTGGTCTTCCAAGAAGCCGAGGCTAAAATGGGATTAGCAATGCAAGGATTTTAGGAGATTTTTATATAAGAGAAAATAGGGAGGATGCCAGATAGAGTTGAGTAAGAATTTCAGATTACAATACAAGTTCGACCCTAAGTAAAGAAGAAGGAAAGATTGGGTGGAAGCATCCTGGATTGGGATCGGCAAAGCCAGATGGGAGTCCTTAAGCCAAAATCAGCCACCAGCGAAGTCCTGTTTGTTAGGAATGGATCTGCCTCAATCTCTTCTGTGATCAGTGATTGCCTTGGAGTAGGTCATGGGGCCATAACTCACAAGCTGCAGTGGGTTCAGAGGAAGCAGCTGGGGGCCTTTGGCCAATCATGGTCCCTATAGTTAGGGGTTAGCAGCAGAGCCTGGTGACCACCACACTTAGACTCCTGGGTCTTGCTTCTTTCACTCTCTATTAGAATCCTCCCTCACCATCATTTTTTATCTACATCCTAGTCATTCTTCATGCCCAAATCAGTTGTCACTTCCTTAATGATCTGGACAAGCAAGTGGCTAGTGATTACTACTCTCTTTTGGAATTTTAGAATTCTTTGTATTTTCTTATGGTACTTGTTGATTTTTTATCTCACATTTTGTTCAAAATAATTACCGGTACTGAGAACTGTGGTTATCCTTGACATCTTGTGTTTATAAAGACATAACTGCAAAGTTTAGTTTTGTTCCAAATCACAATTTTATGGTGAGCAAGCATACTTTGTAATGTTTGGGAAACTAGTTGTACAAATTTCACCAGAATGTCACTTGGCAATTATAAGTTTAAATTTCATAAGCCCTAAAATCTATACACCATTTCATTTTATAAGAACTATATATGTGCCCAGGATTTTATTTTTTTTAATCAATTTGAAATGAAGAAATTATATTATGCTTCACCAAATTACCAGTGTAGAGATTATGCTTTAATCAGTTATCGAATTGGAGAGCAAATAAGTTGACTGTTTGATTATGACAAGAGCAGAAAAGTCTGTAGTATCATTGTCTAAAAACTCAGGTTAGACATATTCATGTAAATACATATATTTAAACATAAGGAAATACAAATTAAATCCAAGCTGTTTAAGTCTAACTAGTGGTTTCTAAATATTTTTGTGGATATATATACTTGGCTTTTGCTCATTATTATGTACATTTTCTAGCACATGTCAAGAGTCAAGTTATATAGAAAACATCAGTATTTTTATGCATAGTTTTTGGACGATAACTTAAAAAATGAGATGATTATATTATCAGAATAAATGATATAGAATTATATCTTCTCAAAAAGATGAATATTTTGTAATTTGCAGTGTGCATTCACATCTACTGTTAAGTAATTTTAAGATGAATTAGCTTTTACTAACTCAGGAGTCAAAATTTCCTCTGAGAACAAGAACAAGGAAACTAAAAGGGCTCAGAAGTTTTCTAATAGTAGCTGTTAGTAGTTTAGTACCTGAAAAACAGAAGGTGCTCCACTAAGTGATTATTAAAGTAATTGGATAGATAGTAAACTAAATGCATTCATGCATACAAGTAATGCATACATTCTTTTGGGATAAAAAAGTAGACTACAATATTTTCAGTTTTGTTTTGTTCTGTTTTGGTTTTTTTGGTGAGAGTGAGCTGTATGTAGTGAGAAAAACATTTCATGTTAAGATTCAGTACACAAACAGATACATAAAATTTTATATAATGTAATAAAAGTGTGAAAAGCAATACCTAACTCTAAAAAGTATGATGCATTCTGACATCTTCTTTTTTATTCTAGCTCATTAAAAACTTCTGATCATATCTCATTAAATAGATTTTATAGCCTAACTAATAGATTGCAGCTCACAGTTTAAAAAATACTTGTATGAGAAAAAATAAATATTTGTATTATTCAGTAATGAATCTGTTAGACCCATTTATTACAACCAGGCCTGAGAAACCAAAGACAGATGAAGAATGTAAGTAGTTTAACAATAACAAAGGAATTTATTATAATTTTTAATTTGATGTAATTTCAGATTTAGTATAAAGTTGCAACAATAACACAAAGGATTCCTGGATACCCATACCAAGAGCCCTCTAACATTCCCATCTTATTTACATTTTCTCTCAGTCACTCTATCTATCTATCTATCTATCTATCTATCTATCTATCTATCTTTTAGTAGTGACATAATTTCATTACACACAGGTGGATGTGGAGCCATGTGGAGTGGGAACTGAACTGGGGCCCTCCTGCATGGGAGGCAAGAACCTTCACTGCCATTTGGCAGTTACTGGTTGCACCACAGATGAGCATATGGGTTTGTATGGGCTGGGGTCAGGATTTGATCCCCAGACCTCACAGTTGCAAGGCAAGCGCTCAATCTGTTGAGCTATGCCTTGGTTCACTGATATTAAATGTTCCTTGTAAAGTTTATTTTGGAAACTATATGACTAACAATGGAAGGCTGAAGTTAAAAAGTGACCCCAAGAGATTGAGTATGCCATGATAATATTGTTGTAATCCATATTTTGTTATTAATAACTATGCAGAATGTTGTATATAGAAAATAGCCAGGTAAATTTTATGTCTAAGGAATTTCTATTATATTTCTCTACTTTCAATTCTAATGTGTAGTCCAATTCCTATGGTAATACTAGATCCTAGTCTAGAGGGAAGATGTACAGATGTGTTTTCCTATCTGATCGCTAGATGGCATCATGCTTCCCTAAGATGTGATTTCCTCTCTGACACTAGATGGCATCATGCTCCCCCATAGAAAGGAATACGGGTAGCTCAGAAACTTGCAAGTGCAACCACTCACAAAGAAGCCAGAAAGAGGAGACAGTTGTACTTCCCCAGTGCTTTGATTTATTAAAGTAATCAAAGTAACAATTAGATGTATACTTTGCATTCAAAAACGGAATAATTGTTGGGTTTGTAAACAGTATTAAGAAAATCATTACTTAGGACAAATGTGAAATAGCCTTTAGGAGGCAATTTAGAAGACTATCTGCTTTAATTTCTAAAAACTCATCAGAAACAAGGAAACATTTGTACCCGTTTGGAAAACTGGGTTCTAGTTAGTGAGCCATGTGTTAAAGCATAGTATTACTGGCCAATTCTGTAAAGTTTACATAGTCATTTTCTACAAACCAAGTAAAAGATAAATTGCATCCCACCCAGTCATAGGTAGTCATGGGCCATTTACTGTCCCTCCCTAAAAAGCCTTGCCAGATCCCTCAAAATACAAGAATGTATCTAGAATGTCCATTTAACCTTCCTGAGCAAAGGTTTATACTGGTAAGATGGAGTAGACTCCTCTGTAGGAAGTGCTATTTGTGTTTACATAAAACTGTAGACTTCGAAAACTGAGTTAAAAGGGGCTCAGAGGACACTTTTTCTTCAATGCCTTCATTTTAGAAATGGAGAAAATATGGATGCAACCATTTCATGTAGCTAAGATATTAGCAGACCCAAAGTATAACACATTTGTGGTACATTTTCATGTTATGAATTCAGAGCTATTTGTCAGTAAATATAGAGGCTTAACGCTTCCAGTTTGGAATGTTGAGGTATTGCTAGCTCAGGATATTAAACATCCTTCCCTTTCTCTTCTGGCATTTGAACAAATAATGATTTCATAAAACTTAATCGCTGGAAGGGATTTTAAACATCATATGTAACCCTTTCATTTTAGATACAGAAGGTGTCAAAAAATGTATACACATTTTAGGAAAGAAAAAATATATTAAAATTGTAATACTCAATATATATTGATAACTAAAGATGAATGCAAGTCACATTTGATTTTGCAAACATAGGAGCTGCTCAAAGTGGTTACTGAATTGCCTTTTCAGTTTACCATGCATCTCAAACTTGTCACAAATGTTTGTAATTGTTAGGTGTGTGGGAAGTTGTGTTGCATATTCACACCTCCATTGTCATTGTACTTCCACAACATTCTCAAATTTCAAATACCACTTCAAAATGGTCTTATGCCTCTCAAAGGATGACTGTGCTTCTGCCATTTTCTTTGACTGTCCTGACCATTGTATGATGACAATAGCATTCATTTGATTAATGCCATCTCATTTTAAGGATATATGTATGTTTACATTATATGTTTGTTTACATTATATGTTTGTTTACATTATAGTAATGTATACATTATAGTAATGTTTGTTTACATTATAGTAATGTAGCCAACTGTATAGATATTTGAAGGGAGAAATAACAGGTTAATATCAAATTTCCGAACAGGATTTTTCTTCTTTGGTTTATTGGCTGCATTGGATCTTTGTGTTGTGGGTGGTGTAAACTTTTCCTTTTCATTCCTTTTAGGAGTTGCTCAGGGGAATCATTAGGTAAATGCTTGTTAGTTTCCATAATAATTATCTCTGAGCTTTAATGGTTTCTGGTTTTGGCCTCTCTTCACATTCTCCAGCTTTAAGCAGGAGTTCAGAATGGTTTCCAGTTGAAAAAAAAAATTATAAATCCAAATTACCATTTAGGTTCTGTCTGTGTGGTCTTGGCAAACTCTATAGACCTGGCCAGGCATGGTGTTGTTGGCGGAAATGAGGTTCTGCCTCAATTTGAGCTGCAGCTTTGCCATTTTGCTTGGAGACTTTACAAGACTTAGGGAGAGTTCATGAATACATAAACCATCTTATCTCCAAGAGTGTGCTATAGAGTTGTTGAGCAATGCAGATCTTTTAAAGATTCTGAGTTCAAGAATGGCATACTTAAATATACGCTCTCTTAAAAACAAAGATTGTAATCACTTAGAAAGTATCTGAAGGTAAGGAAATCTGAGAATTTGCTGAATATTGTATGGGTAGTGCTTTTAATGTGAAAAGTATTTTTAATAGAAAAATAATAAGCCAATACTTGGTTTCTCTTTATTGTTGGGAAAGATAACTAATTATCATGGTTGTTTTCTTTGTCAATCCCTATAAGCCATTTTGAATTTTCATCCCCTACTATTTACTGTAAGCTCATTTCCATATTGGAATGGAGTTGTCAGCCACACAGGAGGTACCTACCTTTCCTTGAGAGAGAGGAGTTGCTGCTCTTTTACATAGTGACCTGCCTATCTGTTCGCTCTTTGGACTTTTGATAATTTCTTCCTTTGATCCCCAAACTAAAAACAGAGTGGTGAAGGCCATGCTTTTAGCTTTAACTAGTTTGGAAACCTGGTCTCAATTTACAAAGTGCCTCTTAGGTTGATAATTGGAGGGGGTTGCGTGAACTACAACAGGATTGTTGGTAGTATTTAACTCTGCTACAGTTGCCATACTAAATAACCAGAGCTAATACCTTATTATACTCTACCTTTAAATACACTTTGCACAAGGAAACATATGTTGAAAGTCGGTGGGTGTATGTTGGGTGTAAGTGCTTTAAAATTCTCATTAGAATGGCAACTGAAAAAACTATGTTAATCATTGCAGTGACTGTAAACTAAACACAAATGGTAAGATATAGAAGTTTTTCCCCCGTTTTCTTTATTAACATTTTTCTTCAGAAATTCTAGAACTAGTATATGCTAACCATATACAAGGCAAATTTGGAAGACTTAACAGAATCATAAATTACTTGACATATTTAGTTAGGGTATAAAAGAAATAAAAGATATTAGTTATAATATTATGGTAATATAAATAAATTCCTTTATTTGAATAAATATAGTTATTTAAATACTCCATATGAATGTATATTTGAAGTAACTATTTATATAAATATTTATTGATGAATTGCTTTTTGACTCATGTTAAAGTCACCTGGCTTAAAGGGTTGGTTTAACACTAATATACTCCATTAAATTGTTATCATTCATCTGTTGCTGTAATTTGCCAGGCACAATAGAATGCTAAGGGCTTGTTGAGAGTCCTGGCCTAGAATTTGCTTTTAAGCACTAAAAATATTTCATAGTTTAAATAAATGGAGTTATCCATATGATCATGATATTACAATGAATGTCTTTTATTTCTTTCATATCCTAACTATGTCAAGCAGTTTATGATTCTATTGTGTCTTCCAAATTTGCCCCTATATTTCAAAAAAGTCAGTGACCCTCAGCATGACTGTTTTAAAATGTCTGAACCAATTCTAAAAGTGAAATCAACAGCTTCATTACTATAAAACTAATGAACGTAAAATCTCAGGATGCCTTATAAGCATACTGTGAATATTTAGCATTAAAGAGAATATTGATAATGCTTTACGTTATACATATTATGTTAGCTTTTTTTGTTTTTTGGGGTGTTTTTTTTTTAGTTTTATTGTTTGAGAGAAGGTGAGAGAAGATGTGTAAGAGAAAGAGAGAGAGAGACAGAGAGAGGAGTGGGGAGGGCCCAGAATAGTCTCCATAGTTGCAACATGGTTTCATTCCACACAGGTGGATGTTGGGCTGTGTGGGGCTGGAACTGAACCCCAGGCCTCCCATATGGGAGGTAAGATCCTTCACCACAGTAGCTACCATTTGTGCTGTAGTTGAGCATATGGGTTTGCCTGGGCTGGAGCTGGGCATCAAAACCCAGACCTGTGACTTCAAGGCAAGTGCTCAACGGCTGAGCTATCCCAGCATCCATAGTATGTTAGCTTTTACACTTGCTTTTACATAGTCATCTCATTTTAAATTATGTTAATTTCAATTATCCTATGACTGAGTTAAAGTATTATCTTTTCTTCCCCTTTGCAGAGGAGCACCTGAATCTCACAGACTTGAAGTATTTGCTCACTATCAGTTAATAAATGCCAGAGAGACTTGTGCTATTTTTGTCATCATATATAATCTTAAACATTCATTTTTTCTCACCCCTATAAGAGTTAAGGATTGATAGGATTTCCACAGAAGTAGAAACAGCAAATTATACAGGAAAGAATATTGGACAAAGGCACAGAAATAGGAAGTATGGTGTAATGAGGGGAAAGAGCCAGTAAGTCAGATTGCTAAGTACAGCATGAAAAGACTTATCAAGCAGATGTTGATGGAAGGCCATAGGAAGATCCACCTGGTTTCATGGGAGTATAAACTAGGTGTGTGGTCTAAGAAACATTAAGACTGGTGGATTAGACTGGATAAGAGGCAATGTGAAGTTAAATTTGGTGATCATGGAAAAAATCAGGGACAGATAGGAGAGAGACTTCAAGGATATTATACCATATTACACAAATTAATATGATAGTTGAGAAAGAATGAGACATCCAAGATGGTTTGCTGGTTCAGGTCTGAAAGACTGGGAGAATGACAAGGCAGTAATAGAAATAGGGAAACCAGATGTTAAATTGGGAAAAGATGCTGGGAAAGATTTGTTGAGTTTGAGTGTAAGCAGGCAATGCAAAATGTTATCCCTGATTTGGAAGAGAGGTGAGGGTAGAGGTAGGGATTAGAAAAATATTCCTATAAGTGTGGTATTTGGAGCCATTGAAATGGTTGTGATAAACTTTAGAAAGAAAAGACAGGACTTTTGGCTGAATCTTCCAAAAGGGAGAAGAAAGTATAATAGATGCCAAAGAAGATAGAAAGACTAGAGTAACTAAAGCTATAGGAGTAGAAGCAAAATTGTGAAATGTCTTGGAAATTCTAGGAGTGTTTCATGAAGGAGGGCATCTGGAACAATTAACCTATCTTTGAAGTCAACCTAATAAATTGTGGAAGAGTTTTGAATTCAATGAGAGAAAAGAGATAATTTTAATGATTCTAATCTTCCTCAACAACTACCTTTTAATTAATTTTTATTTTCATTTATTTATTTATTTATTTTAAGATTTATTTTTTGTTGTTTTCTACAGAGAGGGGGGGGGGGGATGGGGCAGGCCCAGAACAGTCTCCATAATTGTACATCATCAGATTTTCCACATAGTTTCATTCCACAGGTGGGCGTGAGGCTGCACAGGGCAGGAACTGGGCTGGGGTCTCGCCCCAGTGAGAACTGAACTGGGGGCACTCCCCAGTTCAGCATATGGGTCCACACGGGCTGGGCCTGGGATTCTGTCCTTGGTCCCCAGGGCTGCAAAGCAAGCGCTTAATCCACTGAGCCATCCCGGCTCCCGTATTTTTTTTTAAAGATATATTTTTTTATTGTTTGGAAGAAGGTAAGAGGGGAAAACACAAATAGAAGGGAGGAGGGCCTAGAACAGTCTCCATAGTTGTAATTATTAGTTTTTTGACATAGTTTCATTTCACACAGGTGGATGTGGGGCCTCACAAGGTGGAACTGAACTGGGGCCTCCTGCATGGGAGGTGAGAACCCTCACTGCCACCCCAGCAGTTACCAGTTGTGCTGCAGTTCAGTATGTGGGTTTGCACAGGCCGGGTCTGGGATTTGATCTCCAGACCTTGCAGTTGCAAGGAAGGTGCTCACCATGTTGAGCTATCCCAGCATCCCCTTATCTTTTTATTAAACACACAGAGATGGGGACTTCATTTCAAATCTTGTTCAGTACTCTGTGTATAATTGTAGCAGATACCACTGGTTCCCCCTCCAGAATTTATTCTCTTTCCTCTCTTGCCAAAGATACCAATTCTTTCTTCAGTTGTCACTCATCTCAGGGAAGGTCATCTTATCCCCAGTTTAGGGGTACATTGTGGTAGTCTACATCAATCAGGTTTATATCTAATTCTTTGAAAGTGATTGCCTTAGTAATGGTCAGGTCACATAATTCTGCAACAGGAGGTAAGTTTGATGAAGAACTTCTTAAGGAAAGATACCTAGGAGGAGCATTTATTCTCCCTTTTCATGTCTGCAAGTGACCTGAGTGCTATGGAAGTCATCTTGTGGCCACTAGGGGCGCTAGTCACAGTAATCCTGGCACATGGAGAAGCAAAGGATGGAAAAAATGTGCTTCGTTGACATCACTGTCATGCCTCTTTGACCAAACTTGCAGACACCTGTCTCTGGCTTTTTGGCAGCTGAAATTTTGATATTTTATCATTTTGAAAGCCAGTAGAGCTATAGGCTTCTACTACTTGAAGCCCAAACCATGCCATGATTAAAGATATAAAGTATTCATTTTTACTTTGTTCTTGTCGTTGTGAAATTGCCAAAGCCTCCAGGTAAAGAAGCTCCCAAGAGGAGGTCTGGATCAAAAACACACTGTCTTCTGAACCATAATGAAAATTTCTGGCAGGGAAGCTGGGCAAGCCTGTGAACATGCACAAGCTAACTGGCAATGTGTGTGTGCTGCTAATCAGGCATCAGTTGGCAAATCACATTTTTGAATTGGACAGAAAGTTGGAATGTAATATTCATTCACATTGTCCATTTCATGGAATTACTCAGTTTTTGTTATTCATTTCGGCATTTCCTAAGCCGTAGCCTGTCCCAGACAAACATATTATTTATCTGCTCAGCAGCTAGGCCCTGCCTTATATATTCTTAAGACATACAATGAAACCGGTGCCTGAAATCTAGATGAGGATACCACAGTCAATTATGTGGAAAAGAGCTTGAGTATTAACATGAAGACAGCTGTAATTCTGACGTCAGTGTTGGCCAGCAGCATATGTCAGGCCTCTAACACAATCAGGCTAATTATAAGCCATCACTTTTATTCTTTTCAGAATCCAAAAATCAGGAGGGTTGAGGGGCAAATGCTTAAAGGATTATGAAATCTATTATTGCTAGGGCCTTTAATAATTCAATTGCTTGCTCTTTTAAAAAATCAGACATTCAGCAGTCTTTTCAGTAACAGGAAGCCAAGCTATGCATTCCTATGAATAAAACGCACAGCAACTGCATCCAAATGAAGTGACTGAGCTTTTTGACTCCTTCTTGGAATTGTTTTAAAAACATGCTTAGGCAGAGATCTTTTATTACTTGTTGAAAAATGCCAAAATATTTGGGACTATGTTTAATACATTTCAAGTAACTATGTACATAGTACCTGTAGAAGGGCAAAGGGTCATGGTAATGAAAATAGTTACCTTGTATTAGTGATTAGGTATATGACTGCACAAACTTGTGTTTTACTTTAAGCATTAGTAATATCCTTTTTGGTGATAGGATGGCATCCTAGAAAGTTCTGTCCACAGAAATTTGTTCGGTAATAATAATTAGAGGAATATGTTCATTTTAGGCTGATATAATGTATAGAACATTCTTTGCCATCTAAAAAGTTTTTTCTTGGGGAAGCCGGGATGGCTCAGTGGGTTAGGCGCTCACTTTGCAGCCCCAGGGACCGAGGATCGAATCCCGGCCTCGGCCCGTGCGGACCCACATGCTGAACTGGGGAGTGCCCCCAGTTCAGTTCTCACAGGGGCGAGACCCCAGCCCAGTTCCTGCCCTGTGCAGCCCCGCCCACCTGTGGAATGAAACTATGTGGAAAACCAATGATGTGCAACCATGGAGACTGTTATGGGCCCTCCCCCTTCTCTCTGTCTCTCTCTCTCTCTGTCAAAAGCAATAAAAATAAATCTTTAAAAAAATAAAATAAATAAAAAAATAAAAATAAAAAGTTTTTTCTTAAGCATGAATAGGTTAGCTTTATGATCTTTATTTATAGATATTATTTCTCTTTGGCATGTTTTACCATGACATTAAATATTGATTTCTTAGCATTAGGTAGTAAGCCCTATATTAGGATTTTTCTAATTTTATTACTTGTAAATCAGAAAACTTCTTTTTACAAACTAAATATAGCATGAAACGTTAATATGTAAAACAGATAGAACTGGACCATTATGTTTGAGTCAGGGAAAAGATGAATCTGGAGAGTGCCCTATTCATCTTGGCCCTTCCATCTTTTCCCTCTCTGCTACATTTTTCCTCAAAAACATTTTTTTTTCTCATTTAAAAAAAGTTTTTATTATTCAGTTTATTGGGATGACATTGGTTAGTAAAAATTACATAGGTTCCAGGTGTACAGTTCAACATCACATCATCTGTGTATTGCATTGTGTGCTCAAAACCCAGAGTCAGTTTTCCTTCCATCGCCATATATTTGATACCCCCTCTCCCCCTCTCCCTCCCCTTTACCCTCAGGTAACCACTAAACTATTGACTGTGACCATGACTTTTTATTTCTTTGTTACTTTTGGTTTTATAAATGAAGTCATATAGTTTGTGATTTTTTTCTGTCTGACTTATTTTGCTTAACGTGATCATCTTAAGGTTCATTCATGTTGTTGCAAATGGCTATATTTCATATTTTCTTATTGCTGAGTAGTTTTCAATTGTGTAAATGTAGCACAACTTCTTTACCTATTTATCAAGCAAAGGACACTTTGGTTGCTACAATTTTTCTCAAACTTTTTACAAAAAAATAACCATAATCTTTGTTTCTAGTTCCCAAGCCTGTGGCACCCATTTGACAAGTTGCTCCTTAATGTGCACTCCATCAGACTGTCTAACCTGTGCTTCAGACTCGTTCTCCCTGTTCTTTTCTATCTTCAAACTGATCAGTCATTGTCATTTCTTTACACGAGAATATGCATTTCTCTCTCTCTTCTTGTCTATTTCTAATGTCTTAATTCAGGCCCTATTTTTATTTTTTATTTGAACTATTTCCATAGGCTTCCCTACTGATTTTCTGCTTCTGAATCAGTTGTTAATAGTTTATAAACATTTTAATCTCATATGTCATCACAAAAGGGAAATAAAATTATACATGAACTGCTGAGATAGATATGAATTTATATATTGTATACAATTACTAATATATAAATTTTAAAAATACAAATATCAAAATTAGGGTTATATACATACAAACACATAAATATATTTGTATACATACACATACACACATACTTTTATCTTTTCTTCTCATACTCTGTGATTGGCCTTGAATACCCTCTAGAATGTGTATCCCCCACTTTGGAAACAATTGCTCTATGTCTGTCAGAGAAATTGTTCTGAAGTGAATCTGTATTCTTCAATTTCTTCACTAGCTTTCAATGACATTATATAAAATCTGAATTCTTAACATAGAGGACAAGGCTGTTCATGAACTAACCTCTGACTACTTCTCAAACCTAAAATAAAATAATACATGTGAAAGTTCTTATTAAATGATTTATACATGTCAAAATATAAATTAATTTGTACTTGTCAAAATAAATATATGAAGATGTAGTGCCTTGGTCACTCTCAGATATATTAATATTGTTTTGTAGTCTCAACTGGGCTGACAAGACAGACAGATGGTATGCCATGAAATAGCGACATCACTCTCCCTACAAAAATATCAATCAGCAAAGATTATTAATTTTTCTGGAAGGAATGGGGATAAAATGTATATGTGGGGTTCTATAGCATTTATATACATCAGTCCTTGAAAACTTAGTAAGTGAGCAGAAAGGAATAAATTGTTGGAAAGCATCAAAACTTTCATTGACTTTACAAATTTCTTGTCAAGATAATTGTTCCTCAAGTACATCAAAATGATGAAGGAAAAGCTTTTAAAAAAGAGACAAACATTAGTTATATTGACTTTAATTTAAAAACAAAGCTCTAAGTCCTCTTTAGAATATGAAGGGGGAAGAAAGCGTTTCCTGGATGTGTTGAGATGTGATGAGCTGAAGAAAAGAAGCAGTACTGAATGTTATGTTATCCTGTTAACCTTTGGCCAGCAGTCTGGCTTAATGTGGTTCAAATTTCTGCTGTATATTTTGATACTTTCTGTCTCCATAGCAGTTGCTCAGGAATATGTTGCCAGTAATGATACTGAAAATGAAATTAATTTATAAATAGATCCTCCTGCTTTATAGATGCCATTATTTAGGAGACTATATGAGATTCTATGGAAAATTGAACAAATAGTGAAACAGTTTATTTGCTCAGAAAAATATAAATTGCTAGAAATATCAAAGTGTAGCCAAACAAGCATCAGACAGATTAAATCAAATGATCATTCAATATTTCTTTCATGTGACAAAGAAAATACAAAATTGACTATTTGAAAACTAGAACTATAAATAAGCAAATGGGTAAATTCTAAATTTTGTGTTCTAATGAAGTGATTAAGAAATAAACGACTTTGTTCTAGAAGTATTAGGGAGACAAAAAAGCAAAGTATAATGTGGAACACTTGGATCATACTGAATACTTTTTAAAAGCTCATGGCAAATTTCACTAGGGTAACATTTTCCAAATTAAAATGTAATCATTTATAGAGATTCCTAGATGTCTATTTGTACCTACATTGCTTTCTTCATAAAAAGGGTTTGGATAGAATCAGAAATGTCTGTGATCTATAAACTATATTTTGAAAAGAAGAAAATTAAAAATAAATAGCAGAAGTAAAAGTTATCTTTTCAGGATCTAGGAACCTCATCCTGTTCAGCTTGTCTTCCAAATTCATTCCATTATTTGTCATATGAAATATTATAAAATTGTAATATAGAATAAGGAGTATCTATCTAATTGTTTAACTTTCTCTTTCCATTGAGAGTAATATGGCTGGTTTCTCAGATACAATTAAAAGGAGAGGGCAAAGGTAATCGCCCCCCCCCCTTTTTTTTCTTTTTGCTTCTTTGTTGAATTTATAAAATTATTTTAGGAATAGCAACCTTAATGTACCAGTGGTGTTTAATTCTCCTGATTTTTTACTTTGAACCTTTTAAAAAGTAAACCCTGAGTAATGTAATTATGTGTGCAGGAAATTGAAACTAAAAGCATTCAAACTTTTTTGACAAACAACAGATATTCAGGATCAGTGTAAATAAGGCTACATATAATCACTCCATCTGATCCACTGTTGGCAAAAATGAGGCCCAAATGTTGCAGTATACCTTTTCTTCTTCCTGTACCTTGGCCATTGACAGATACAATTTCAAAAAGAAATTTGAATTGCTCAGACTTTCCTCTGAGATTATGTAAGAAAATCTCTCTATCCAAAGTATTTTCTTGTTTACTTGTCAATTCAGTAGGTCGGACAATTAGATCCATTAGAAAAAAGTAGAGGAGAGGACTCAATGAAATCTTCCACAGGGTATAGCTGGTTGGGTCTGTAACCACTAAACTTATACTGTTGCTGTCAGTGTGCTGCCAAGCCAACTCCTAGCAGATAGACCTTCCATCCAATTTTCAAAAAAATGAGATTTAGTGGAGTGAAGAAGCAGTCCCCCTATGCTAGTGCAGGTTTCTTTTCTTTTTCTTTTTCTTTCTTTCTTTCTTTTTTAAGATTTATTTTTTTGTTTTTGACAGAGACAGAGACAGAGAGAAGGGAGAGCACATCCCCATGAGTTGGGAGCTGAACCAGGGGCCCTCATGGGAAGCTCGCCCCAGTGAGAACTAAACTGGGGGCCTCCTGCATGGGAAGCACACCCCAGTTCAGCATATGGGTCCATGTGGGCTGGGGCCGGGATTCAATCCTTGGACCCCAGGGCTTCAGGGCGAGCGAGCATTTAACCCACTGAACCGCCTTGGCATCCCGTTCTTTTTCTTTTGAATAGTTATATTAATAATTATGTTGTGACAAGCAGCCCTTATCTTAGTGGCTTAAAATTCCAAACTTATATTTCTTGCTTATGTTGCATATTCATGGCTATTGATAGGCAGCTCTATTGCTTTGTGTGTTCTCATTTTGATACTCTGAATGAGAAGGATATTTAAAGAAACAATCCCTCCATGGGCATACTATTCTTGTGGCAGAGGGAAAAGAGCAAGTGTCTGATAGAAGCACAGGATGCTTCTTAAGAGTTTTTGCTCTGAAATGACATATTGTTACTTCTACTCACTTTCCATTGACCCAAGCAAGTTTATGGCCAATCAAACAATGGGGCAAAGCAACATACTTCCTCTACCAGAAGACCTAGAAATACAATGAGAAAATCTTTTTATAGAGAAAGGTATGAACTATTGAGAACAACAATGCAGTGCACCACAATATATCATGTTCCTAAATACAGCAACTCCAAGCAAGCAGGAGAGGCAAAATATCAACCCCCGAGCTATAGCTTTCTCCTAGATACAGTGCTTCTGCTCCTTTATGTCTTCTGTCCTATCTAAAGTGAACCACTCTAAATTTATTTTATCCTCATTCCTATAAGGAAGACAAGAAAGATGGGGTGGGTCAGAAAGAAGTGGGAATATCACTACACAGGTGACTTATTCTAGACTTGGTCTAGGTTCTGCTGCATTCCTGAACTATACTGATATGTAAAATTAATAGGCTTGCAAGGTAAATTCCTTATGTACAGGTTTATTTAATTTTAGATCAAAGAGTACAAGTCAATTACTGGCAACCTGAGCATGCAATAAAGGGGCACCTACGTGTTGTTTATGCAAGAGTTCAATCATATATGTCACTTTGTAAGCAAACAAAATGTAGGGCCTGTGGGCTGGGCATGTCAACATGTTGCTTACTTTGCCTGTCATTTTTATCATACAAATTAGCATCCTAATAATATGCCTTCCCAGTAGTCCTTCTTTCCCCTGTTTGCCTCTTTAACTTGAAGTATGTAATGAAGTATCAAACATCATTTGATAATTTTATCTCATCAGGAAATAATACTAAGGAAAAATATTTAATTTGAGAAAAATTCATTTATTAAAATATTCTCATGTGTTTATTAAAATTTAGCTTCATAAAAATAAAACATGCTAAGATCTTCTAGAGCAGGGGTGTCTAACCTTTTGACTTCCCTGGGCAACATTGGAAGAAGAAGAATTGCTGTGGGCTACACATAAAGCACACTAACACTAATGATAACTGCTATTCTAGAGGGAAAAAATATTGCAAAGAAATCTCCTAATTTTAAGAAAGTTTAAGAATTTGTGTTGGGTTATGGGTTGAACCAGCTTGTTTTAGAGGATCGTTGCAGGAGCTAGATAATAAAAACAAAACAAAACAAACAAACAAAACTCTATGTTGGAAAACTGCTTCTGTAGTTGCGACTGCATCTTTGAAATTATCCTTCCTTTGTGTCCTTTTAGTATTAGCCATAAAATACACTGGCCAGTAGGGGTTACTCTTTGCATTATGATTGCAGAGTGATGGATGAGAGCTTAAAGAAATAATGAATGGTATCTTTTAAAATGACTACTTTCATTGTGAATTTAGTTACAATTCTCAGACTTTGGGATAACTTGCTTTGAGTACTATTTTAGCAGCACTTAACTCAGTCATATGCATAAGAGGCATATTTCAACAATTCATTCATTCAATTTACTGATTGTTTATCCTTCATTAAATAAAATCCACAGACCAAAATTGTAAAGTAGCCCTATAGCCCTTTTTAGCATCTTTTTTTGAGGGGATGGTATCCTCAATCCTTTAATTTGTATTCTAGACCTCCTAGAACACAAAGCCTTTGATGAATGCAGTTCCAGTGCTAGTTTTTATTATAAAAAGACAAATATATAACCACTTTAAGTTATCCTAAAATAAAACCTAGTTCATGCTCTCTAATCAGGTGGCTCTATAAATTTAGTAAATAAATTGTTTGGGAAAAGGAGAAATTAGAGGGAAAGAGGAATAAAAATTAATTCTTATAGTTTGATCTTTGAGGGAGGGAAACGTACCGTAAGTGGTTTTAAATACGTTGGTTTTTTTTTTATAAAAACAAAAGAAAGTTTTAGAAAGGTAAGAATTTTATATGAAGCCCAAATAAAAATGAGTGCTGCTTAACAAACATTAGAAAGACTTCATTAAAATAGCATACAGTCACTTCCAAGCGAAAGAGACACATACACACACACAACAATGAAATGCAAAAGTTATTGATATAAAGTTTCTTTTTTTACTGAAATATTATTGACATAATTTAATACTACTTAAAAATAAAATCAAGTTTGTTACAAGACACTTGCAAGGGAATGGGAGTCTTCTAACTGCCCATGTCTTGATGCATATGGAATCCAAGGAGACACAGTGTGGTTCTGAGTGTATGGTCTACACCAGGGATTCCCAACCTTTTTATACCCTAGGGCGCATTCTAAAATATCGGTAGGGTGGCAGGCACCAGCTATTTCTAAGGATATTTATTATTGAACCATAATAAAAAATAATTTTAAAATAATAAATTTATTGTACAAATTATATACACACAAAGAAACATATATACAAAACATAATACAAACTAAATAAAAAACACACATATAATAAAATCATTTAAAAAAACATAAAAGAAAACATAAAAAAAACAATCTGTCAGTGTGATCTTTGGCATTGCATTTCATTGGCCAGTGCCTCGTAATTAGGAGAGTATGACTGCAACCCTGTTAGCAAACAGTTATTAAGATGCTCATCGGTAAGTCGAGATCTATATCGTGATTTTATTAAACTCATGTTTGAAAACAAACATTCGCATAAATACGTTGACCCGAAAAACGATTTGATTTTATATGCCGCTTTTTTTAAAAATGGGAACCTTTCTTTGTCGACTATGTTCCATAAGTCCTCTGATATTAAGGATTTTAGCAAAATATCGTTCTTAAGGTTCAAAATTTCTAACTCTAGTTCTTCTGCTTTCCCCTGAACAAGGTCTGCAATACATGCGGC
>PVKE010004292.1:0-65681 GCA_004027555.1 Craseonycteris thonglongyai
AAAAAAAAAAAAAAAAAAAAAAAAAAAAAAAAAAAAAAAAAAAAAAAAAAAGATTTATTTTACTTCTTGTGAGAGAGAGCGAGAGAGAATAGGGGAGGTCCCAGAGCAGTCTCTATAGTTGTACATCATTAGTTGTGACATGGTTCCATTCCACACATGTGGATATGGGGCAACCAGCATGGGAGGCGAGGACCTTTGCCGCCATCCCGGCCGTTACCAGTTACTAGCTGTGTCACAGTTCAGCGTATGGGTTTGCATGGGCCGGGGCCAGGAAACTATTCCCAAACCTCAAGATTGTGAGGTAAGTGCTCAACTGCTGAGCTATCCCACCATCCCAGTGGCCTTTGCTTTATTGGACTTTTTCTAGACACCTAGAAATGATGTCTCACTCTCTTTCTCCTTCCTCCTTATCCCCAGAATTGAGAGGTGTTAGAACAAGCACTTTGATGGTGTTGAAGTGCATTTGTGTGGTTGTCAGTGTTTCTGTAGAATAATTGGGAATGATTATTCTATATTGAGTGCCTGGTTTACTAGGCCCTTTACATGAATTATTTATTCTGTGAACATAGGAACTATTATTTTACTTCACCAATGAAACAGGCACTTGAACCCAAGTTATACAGATAATGTAGGCAGAAGTTGGGGACTGACCCAGGGGCCTCTGTAAGTCCTGGCTCTGTAACGTCCACTCTGTGGTTTGGATCAAGATGGTGTGTGGTCAGCTCCATGACAAAATTACTGATCGCTTGTCTTTTTTTCCTTCACTGTCTATGAGGTGACATTCTCTTGAGAACCATGTGCTGTGTGTTTAAATTCTATGCTGTGCCACTTTTCAGATTAGAGTATTTTCACTTTGCCTAAAATAATATTCGATCTTGCTATTAAAAGAGTGTGCTTTGATTCCATTAGAAGTATTTAGGTTCCCTCCTCAACTTTTACAGAGTTCAGCGTGAGATAAGCAATTTCATGTCAGGCATGTGACAACCTGGAGAAAGGCATACAGGGGTCCTGTAGAATCGTGTGGATGGGTCTCTGCCCAGTATTTATCAGTTCACTATTCAGCTTTTAAACTGAGTTCTATCAAGGTAATGGAAGTGTGCTGTTGAAAAAATATCAGCCAAATTATGTTTAAAGTTATTTTTATTATAGCTCTCACACATAGCCATCTTTTCCATGTTCTTAGTTACCAAGATTTCAGAAAGATGATGGTTGACTGTGAAATGTAGAATCTGTTTTTATTCAAGACCACTGATTGAAGTTTGACAAATGAAAGGAAATGCCATGTTCTCATTTATATGATCAGTACCTATCCAGTGAGTTTTTAGTCTAGAAAATGTTTGGTGTTCCTAGTGATTAACGATTACATTTTGGCTTAATTGAATATGTAGGGAGAATTTTGTTATAGGAATTTAAAACTCTTGTGCACTGTGACCAGCTTACACCACGTGGGCCCTGTTCACCCTGGATAATTTTGTCCCTTCGACCCCCTTAAAAGCTCCTGAAAGCTTATGTGTGCTCAGCATCCCACAAGGCCGAGTCTTGGTTGTCTTTCACCTTTTGAATCTGTATTTGACAGCTGCATGTGACATTTGGGAATTGCTTTCAAAATTGCATTTGGGTCTTAGTAATAACCCCATTGGGGTTTCTTATATATTTAAATATATAAGAAAACCACATCTTTAAAAAAACTTTAAGTTTAAGGCATTTATTTATATTCCATACCTTTTAAATAAGGAATAAAGTAGGTAAACAGTGACCAAAGGGTCCAATTTTTTTTAAGTATCCTTTGATAGCATTTTGGGGCTAAGGGTCATGGAAAATACTCAAATGCAATTCAATACAGTACTTCAATCTAAACTCAAACTATAGCCATTAATACCTGTACACTTGAATTCTAGTTAAAGTTAACCTATATGCAGCATTTTGTATCATTTTTGCAGAACCCACTTACATGTGGATTCTTACATAGAATTATGTTAATAATCGTTCATGACAGAAATGATCAGGAGAGAACTTCTGCAAATTAATGATAGTAGAGCAAAGGAGTTTCATCACATGCTTATGGCAGTGCCTGCTCATAGTGTGTGTCACACAGAGGTATTTGCTCTTAGTTAACTATCCACTGATTGATTCTAGATGCCTTTATCAATTTGGGGAACCTAGAGAGCCAACTTCCCCCAGTTTGGTTATTGATACCCATGAGCTAATTTTTAGATATTAGTAGTATGTAACTTTATCTCTGGTGCTCAGCAAAATGCCTGACCATGCCTAACTCAATAAGTACCGGTATTTGTTGAATTGAAATTAACGGTCAAGTTGGGGTGTTCGTATTTGTTATATTTAACGTAAATAAAAAGATTTTCTTCATTTCACTTTACATATTTCCCTTATTGTTAAAGAATGTGGAAATAGAAAATTTGAGGTTCTACGATGTTTCAGTGAACAACCAAGATAGGTAACATTTTTAGAAATATTAATAAAATCATTGTAAGTAAAGAGATTTTCTCCAAAAGCCTTATAAAATATGCTTACCCCTTCATACATAGACACCTATAAAAATGAGAAAACAATGCAGAAGACACTAGTAAAATAAAAAGTATATATAAAGACATCATATATATTTACTTTTTATTCACAAAAATATAAGTATGTATTTTTATCAACATCTTTTACATCATTGACCCATTTTTTTTCCTGATGCTCTCGTTTTCCAAAACAAGCATGATAGAATTCTCAAGGTAGTTTTATGCAGTATAATGATAAATATTCTCCCCAGAAGCCAGAACTTTCTATCATTGAAAATTTGCTCTTAAAAGCAAAATCATAGAATAGCATTGCCTTTGTACTCAAAACTGTCCTTCAGGCCTTATTTTCAGATTGCAAAGTAGTCAGCATCTCTATTCTGGGGCACATAAATTCATCCTATGCCCAGTGGCATCACAGTAAAACTGTGACAATAACAATAAAGCTTTGTTCATACAGCTAAATATTAGATAAAAATTATCTTGGCAAAGTAGTTCAGTAAATTTTATTATTCCACTATAGTTTCCAATAGAAGAAATTCCACTTTTATAATTAAAATCAATTAGGAAACAAAAATTGAGGTATAGTGGGTTTGGCTAGAATTTATTCCCCTAAGTAAGAGTTATGCCTGCAAGAAAAAAAAATGACTGGGAGAATAGTCCTACTGAGTGTGAGCAGAAAAGTGTTTTGGAAAATGTGTTTCTACTCAGAAGTTTACTATAGTAGCTAACAATGTTGAGTCCAGTTCTCCTGACTTTTTGTCTGTTAACTTCAGTGAGGGTACAGTCTGGGGACATTTTTGGCTAAAAGATTCTGGCCCAGGAACCTTGCCTGGTTACTGAGAAAAGTCTAAAGTTGTATGGGGCAGAAATCTTGTAATTTAATTCTCTAAAAAAAATAGTTTATACTTCCAATCAATGCAGATTGTTCTATTAATATCTTTAAGCAATCTGGTAGGAGTACCCTTAGAATATGCCAGTTTTCCTATCTTAAGCATCTGTGCCTGTGATGTTTGTTGTGACCTGAAATAAATACAGGACGCTGCTATGTCATTGTCACATTGAACTTTTCCTCAAAATTGCCCCAGATAGATCTGTGATGTATACTTGGAATTTGTTTTGTTTAGGTAGAGATTCTTTATCAACTTACTTAAAGTGGGCATGACCGTGCATCCCAGTTTGTCCCAGTTTATGCCTGTTTTCCCAGTACAATTATAATGGTGCTTTTTTTTGCTCTTGAATGTGTTCTTTCATGAACAGTAAATTATGTGGTCATCAAACTTTTAACTAGTGAAATTAAATGAGTACAAGACAGGTGTCACAAGTCTTACAACAGCATATGAAACTTGATTGACTTAGAAAGGAGAATGAGAGTTGCCCAAATTCAGCAGGTTAATCTACCAACTTGCAGAAATAGCAGCTTTCCAGTGTGTTTGAAGAAGACAGGTGCTAGATAACTGATATGTCAGATAGCTGATGCCCCAGAATGGCTTAATACCTTCAGTTAGACATGTATCTCAGATATTTGTTGAGTGCCTACCATGTGCCCAGGGCCATGGGGAGCAGTAGACAATGAATGAGGGAGGCCTGACTGTGTCCGCAGGCAGCTGACAGAAATTATCCAAACCTACATACACAGGTCGCTATAGAACTTCCGTTCAACTTAGTGAACCAAAGACGTGAGCTACAGTGTCTGTGTACTAAGTCATATTCTCCCCAGTTCAGTACCTTAACATGCTTTTCTTTGGATCAGATACATTCAGTGTGTTGTTTCTTTGTGGGGAAACAGCTTATAAGAACGTGTGATTCACCGAATGCGTTATTCATTACTAGTGCCTGCTGTCTGCTGTACTATCAGAGCAGTTCCTCCAGACCCAAAGTCATTGTCAGAATGGCCATTGTGGTAAACGCCGTAGAGCAAACAAACGTGATTTATTTACAACATCGTACAGATCATCAGGTACTTACGAGGAATCCTGCCTTATTTAACGTTATCTATCCAGGACCTTTCATTATTCCTAAATGTAGCCAGTAAGAACCAAGCAGTGAATGTCAGAGGCTCCTGAGTAAACCCATGCAGTTGTGACAGGGTCTGTTTTGGAGGAACACATAAGACTGGAAGGGCCAAGATATCAGATTTGGGCAGCCCAGGAGGTCATGGCCAGGGCAGTCAGGCAAGGTGGATGTGGTCAAGCAGGCAGGTCCCGGGGCTTGTTGTGAGGGACCATCAGTCCCTGTGGGAGTTGGTGGGGCGTCCTTTATGTGTTTATAGGCAGATTGAAGGACAGGGCCTGCGGGTCCAGCCTACTTGTCTTCATGGATGCAGACAGGTTTCTTATGTGTGTGTTCATCAGAGAATGAACTCAGGTTCCTATCCCCGACTTGCTTGAAGGGTCTTAGTAGTCTGTTTTTCAAGTCTATGCTAACTACAGAGATAAGGCTGACAAGATCCTGGTTGAGCAAGAAATCCCGCCATCTATTCCAGCAACTACACAAGCATCTGGTGTACAGCTCATAGCAACAACAGTAACAGCTGGTCACTTGACAGTGTAAGATAAGACAGGAAACTGAGTTAAGAGCTACAACAATGAGCCAGAGGCTTGCATTTTTCTGTGTCCAGATGTGCCAGTGCCAACGAAGTTGGATTTATGTTCTGTGCGTAAACATAATTCTCAAAAATTATCTTGTGTGCATTATCCTATTTCTCAGTATTGTATGAGGCCTGTTTGGAAAGTGCACAGCCAGGCAATATGAAAAATAGAGGCATTTATTGAAGAAGATACAAGATATATTGTACATAGAACAGTGACGCCTCAGTTCCTTTCAAAGTAGGCACCTGAGACCTCACAACAGGTAGGTCTTCCAGCATCTCTTCCACCCTGCAAAATCTTTTGTTGGATTTGCCATCAGCTGTCTTGTCTTATTTTCCCAAATCTCATTGATGGTCTAAAATTTCTTCTCTTTCAAAGATGATTTTAGTTTTGGGAAAAGCCAAAAGTTGCTGGGCACCAAATCTGGGCCGTAGTGGGGCTGAGTCACCTGGGTGATTTGTTTCACCAAAAAGCTCTGCAGGAGACACGATGCATGGGCAGATGCATTGTTGTGAGAAAGCTGCCAATCACCATTTACCCTTAACTCCGGCCATTTGTTTCTTACTGTATCTCGGCCAACAAACATTGAAGTAGTGCTCCTTATTATTTGTTTGGCAGCAGTCATTGCATCATCCCCAAAGCCTTATGAATCATCTCAGTAGTTTCCGTAGAGGAATGTACAAGCTTAACGCAAAATTTGATACAGATTCGTTGTTCTACTTGCTCAGTTGTTTTAAATGCCATGGCTACCCAGTACACATTTTTACTTAATGGTGTCTAGCACGCCCACTGACTAGTACAGTGAAGCTGCCATTGTTATTCTAGTCCACTCTTCTTGGCTACCAGGTTACATCGATGTCACGCAAGTGTTCTCATTATGTTGACAATTGCTGGATTTTTTCTGGGTAGACCTTGTAGGTAACTAAAGAGTTAATGTTTATTGTAGACAAGTCATCTGTTTTCTTTACAAGTTGGTACTTATGTGTCTAAACACAACAGGAATTCACACTTAAACCTGATTTCCTTTTGCTGGTAGATTTAAAAAAAAAATTATTTTATTGTTTTTAACAGAGAGAGACAGAGAGAGACGGAGAGAGACGGAGAGAAGGGGGAGGGCCCAGAGCAGTCTCCATAGTTGTACATCATCAGTTTTTGACAGTTTCATTCCACAGATGGTCGTGAGGTGCACAGGGTGAGAATGAGGCAGGGGGCCTGCAAGGGAGGAGCACCCCAGACAGGATCCAAACTGGGGGCCTCCTACATGGAAAGCTCGCCTCTGTGGGAACTGAACTGGGCTGGAAAGCACACCCCAGTACAGAATATGGATCCGCATGGGCCAGCGCGCAGACCTGGACTTGATCCTCAGACTCGGGGGTTATAATGCAAGCGCTCAACCAGCTGAGCCATCCCGGCTCTCCAACTGGTGGATTTTTAAGGAACCAGCTTTTCATTTTTAATTTTCAGCATACAAGGGTTGTGGCTGTGGCCCTGACTCTCTTGCATATGTAGAGTGTTGAGCACTATTCTTTTTTCCCTCAATACCAAATGACTTTTTGAATGTGTACTGCATAATTGTCTCTTTCTTTTGACAACACTTAAGTTCTTCCAGGGTAGTTTTAAAACGTTTGTTTTTGTTGAATAAAAACAATAGCAAGTCTGCTTTACTTAAAATTAACTGCAAGATTTGTCCCAATCATACAGGCTTTATTAGGTCGTGCTAAAGACCCGGGCCCTTGAGTGTCTGCCATGGATTGGCATTGAGATGGTGGGGAAGGCACTTGAATTGTCTCAGCCTGAAGCCCGCACATGGAACGGGAATGCTGGTAGCAGTGCGTTTCCCCAAGGGCTATTGCATGAGGTTGCATGTGTCTAGTCTAGCACAGTGTCTGGTATGTACTTGAGTACTCATGACTTACTATTTTATGTAGCTGTTTCTTTTCAAGCCTCCTATACACCGGAGACTTAAAAAACTCTTAAAATAACATTTTAGGAGCCTCTCCCTCCCTCCCCGGGCACCTACCCACAAGGGCGTGCCTGCAGGAATCCCACTGGTGCCAAACCACCAGCTGACCTTGACCTGAGGGAGGACAAGAGGAAGAGAAAAGCACTGTGATGCCTGTGGATGGGAAAGATCTGGCCCTTGGCGAAAAGCTGTGGAGTATTTGGGAGAGATGGATAGCCAGAAGGAAAATGAACGTTACCTATTAAAGGAACAGAGCTTGGTTTTACTTTGTAAGGTGAATAACACCAGAGCAAACTTTAATTTCCCCTAAAAGATCACTTCTGACCTTCAGTAACTCTGTTTGGAGGCTGTCACTCCCCACCCACAGTCCCACGTAGCTCTAGACTATAGTTATTTGGGTATATGTTTCATCTTTCATGTTATGTCAGCCTCAGAGTGGGTGTGTGTATGTTGTATATATTCCTTTCTGAGGAGCAAACAGAAGGCATCTTTGTAATATTGGATTTGATGCTTTAAGAATCTAAATGGGAGTTGGGTGTGGCTTGCATTTCCATTTGTTTCCAAGCCCAGATATTCCTATCACCAGGCAGGCTGTTAGTGATCACCATTACTGTCCAGGGTCGCGGAGCAGCTCCCCGTCAGTGGGAAGACGCCTGGCAACAAGTCGTTTATAAAAGACACATTTTGGAAAGCCCTGAACATTCCTTGTGTTCCCCGGGGAAATTCTACTTAAAATGACCACTCTTCATTATACTTAGCTGAAAATATCCATTACGTATCATCGTAAGTGCTCAGTTAGGTTGAATGTTTACATGCACTAAAACTTAGCCTTGGCTATATTTATGATGTGGAAGGGAGTGCCAAGTAAACATATTCCTCCGTTTACAAGCAAAACCCCTCGGCTGTGGAAAGGAGACCTGGGAGGATTGTGCATGTTTGTGTTAGGGGTAGGGATTTTCTATTGCTTTCTCTCTCTGTTTCTCTCTCTCTCTTTTTTTTTTTTTTTTTTTTTGTGCAATGCAGAAACAGGGTCGAGGCGAGCAGGGTGCAACCTACAGAGCTGGAGGTAATGAAAGCAAAAGAACAGAGGGCAGGGGGGTGTAGGTGGGACCAGAGGTTGTATAGGGGTAGATTCTGCTAGAAGATGCTTAGTATTAATAACTGGTAGTCATGCTTCAGGGAAAGGCAAGAACAGAGTGGTGTGAGGGCTGAGAAAAAGAGGATGTGTAGATTGGGATTAGGATGTCATTCGGAAAACTCACTGGTAGAATGTGAGCTCACAGTACAATAAAACATTGATCGCACGGGACCGAAGAATTTGTGGTCACGATAGATAGATTTGTTTAATGTTGCTTGGCAGATTGGTATGTGGCAGTATTATCTTTTTATTTGTCTAGAGGGAAAAAGCCATAGGGAAGGAGGGAGGTGGTGAGGTGACTGGGGAATTCTTCTTACTCTGCCTCCTCTCCAGATGATAGTATTTTAGGCATGGTCCCTCTGGTTTGGGGCAAGGAGGTGGTGGTTAATTGGAATTAGTAGTTTCCTAACAGTCAGAGGTAAGGAAGTGGCATTCCTCTAACAGATGTCACACCCAGCTTCTGGATTTTCACAGTAGCTGGGATAGAATAAAAGGACTGTTGAAAGTTGGGGTTCACATCCTGGCGCTGATACCTGCCTGGCACTGTGCTCATCCCTGCACCTATTTCTCGTACAGAAGGCCACCTTCACACCTGTCTTGTAGAAGTGCAACGCTAACAGGTGTCCTTGTGCTGGAGACCGTGCTAGTGTGTGCTTTGTAAATACTCCATCAGTGACATCACCTATGATGAGACCATCTTTGCCAGGGTTTTGAAATGTAGCCACTGTGTCAGCACTGAACCTTTGCTTGGTGTGATCAGCGTTGCAAGAACAGACCCTCTCTGGCAGCAGAATGAAGCCTGCTTCCATCATGGCAACTTGAAGTAGCTCTAGAATATTCTAACTGTTAAGGACTAAGAAACCATCCAGCAAATGGATACTGAGGAAACACCACATATGAATTTTCAGGTTTTACAGTAGATTTCACTAGTTCAGCTATAATGGTAAAAATACACATCCCAACCTAGAGTTAAAAAAAAGTGAAATTGACCTAATGTCCGTTCTGTACTGGCATGGACGGTGTTAGGTGACAACTTTAGCAACACCAGAACTGGCAAAAATGATTAGTTTTTAACTGCATGTAGTATATGCAAGTATATCTGGTTTCACACAGATATACTTAGTATTCTGAGTTATAAACATTTGACTCTTGGCTGTTCTAGAGACTAGATGACCAGTTACATACACCATCTCCCCACTTACCTCTCCTAATGTCACTGTGCTGTCCATGGTGGCCTCTGTGGGGACCTCACTGTATCAGCATGTAACAAAGATACCTTACTTCCTGATTTTTCTTTCTAAGAGGTTCATACAGACACCATGCTGCTCATTTCCTCTATATTTCATTCCTTGTACCTGTGCCAATTCTAGTGATAGTTTTTTGTGTATACGCGTATCTCTTTATCTACTCTGTTCTTTCTTTTCCACTCAAGGAAAGTAAAGAATGTCCTGCCCAGCCTTATAGTCATTTCCCAAAATAATTACTTGGTGCTTGTGCTTGACAGTACACTGGTTGTATAGTTGATAGGAAGTTGAATAAGTAAGTCATTGGTCCCTTATTCATATGTACACCGCCCCCCCATCTCTTATAGTTCCATAACACTGACAAATTATGAGTCGAAAAGCTATAGGATGAGGTAGAAAGCGCCAGAGTATGAGACTTTATCAACCTTTATTTTTTTCAGTTTCCAACTTAAAAAAAGATTGTATCATTATATAGACTTTCAGATTTCCTGCATCATTATTTGAAATAGTACAGAAAAAGGGAATGTTTTAACTATAAAGAATGAGCATGTGTTGGTCATCCTTTGGCTTTAGGCTTTGTTTATTTATTTGTTTACCCAACAGATGATTGAGTGGCCAGACATTGTGTTGGGTGCTAGAGAATAAAGGTTGTCTCCCGCTTAGAAGCTCCAAGTGTCGTAGTAGCAGAAGGCAGGAGAGCATGGACACCAAGCCCGTACCCAGTGTTGCATGTGGTTCCATGGGACCCAGGCCTGGCAGCTAAGAGGGACTCACCTGAGAGGCTTCAGAAGGAAGGTTAGTCCCGTGATTCTGCAAGGCGATTAGGGGGTGTGATTTTACAGAAAGGTGGCTGCAGTGAGGTGGGGGTACACGCCTGCAGAAACCCACCCGGTGAACCACTTTGGGACTGTGAACCTTCGTCAAATCTGAGTCCAAGTTTGCGAAAGGCAGGGCACGAAGGACATCACATAATTTGGAGAAAGGGGGTGATATGAATATAATGTGGTTCTCAGTGTGTTTATGGTGGTTTTCAGTGTTTCTATCCATTAAGTTATGAAAGATTACAGGCAGGACACCTTTGAAAAAGTCTCAATTAAGCTTTTTAGGAAATCAAAACATTTTTCAAGAGACACTGCTTATTAACCCTCGATATGAGAGATTTATAAAAGGCAGAAATTTTGATGATGCTTCATATAACTGAATCTCAGAAGATCTTGGCTCTCAGTCTAAAAATCTTGAAATATAATAAAATGTCTCTGGAACATTAAGTGGAAGACAGCTTGCTAATACCAAGTTGTTAGTCTGTGGTGGAAACTCTCAACTGCTAGCAAATGGACCCTACAGGTTTTTAATTATGAAATTATATCAGCCAGCTGCCAAACCATTGATCTGTATAACTTAAAACTATGAAATATGCATTTAAATCTATATACATGATCAACTGAGAAAAAGTGTGTCTCTTTGTACTATATACTGTAAGCATCTGATTTCCAAACAGACTTGCCTTGGCTAGAATTAGGCTTTGTAAATTAACTCAGAGTTTATCAAAAACAATTTAGATTAAATTCCGTTTTTAAAAAAGAGTTTAGGTTTAGTTCTAGAGTCAGTCATTAACAACTATGTAACCTTAGACAGGTTTCTTAGCATGTCTGACAAATATGAGCAGGTTCCTTTAAGACCGTGTCTCCAGGCTGTAAACTTGAGATTTGTGCAATGTTCATATAATCAATGTAAGTTGTTAGAATATATTGAGGAAAACTCCCCAAGTGTCCACAGTAGTTAGTTAATGAAATTAATAAGGCATATGAGGCCATGTCCACTCTATACCCACACACGTTAATCCTATTTGCTCCCATGTAGAAGCTGACTAGGGTGGGGAGCTAAGCCAGAGACCTTCAGGAGTCCGTCTCCAATCCTGGCACATCTGCCAGTCACCTCCCAAATGCCGGACGGAGCGGGGCAGCAGCAGGGACTCCCCAGGCCGCGTGGTGGAGGGAATGGGGGCTGGAGAGGATGCAGGCTACAACCCCTGTCCCAGTCCAGCCGGCTAGGTGCCTCCTTATACAAACAAATCCATCCTCTCCTATTTTTATATAAAATTCCAATCCTGAAGTCTCAATTTTGTGAAACTTCCCTTCTATAACTTTCATAAAACTTTTATTAAATGTTAAAGAAGAAAGAAAATCTGTCTCATTGTGGAGGTTAAATTGGGTCTCAAAATGTGCATATTTTATTTGTTATTTCTATTTTAAAAATCATACAATTAATGTAAATACTGTAGAAAAATTATTAGATAGAGGTGAGTATGAAAAAAAATCAAATCACGTATCACTAAAGATCTGGGCATGTTTTTTTTCTCAAAAGAGAGAAGAATTCTGTTTGCTAGACAGAATCAAATGCTGCAAAGAGAAAACCTTTTTACCTGAAACTAATATAATGTGATGTCACTTATACTTCAGTATATATAAAGATGAAAATTAAAAAATATATACAGTTAGATAAAAGGAATGAATAATTGTGTGTAAACATTGGAGAAGAAGTGGTTAAATCAGCCTCTTAGAAGAAAGAAAGGACAAGAACTTTGCAGAGAGACTCAGAAGAGACAGTGTCAGGTGCTGGAAGGTGCTGGGTTCTGGTCACCCCGCGCTGTGTTGCGCCTGCCTGGCTTTGCCGCTTTCCCACAGGGTTGCTTTGGGTCATAGGCTGAGTTTCTGAGTCTCTGCAGAAGTGGGGAAAATGATGCCCATTTGTCCTGGTGCTGCTGGGGTCTGTTGCAGTGTAATCCCTCTAATATACAGGGGCGGTCCAGCAAGTATCCAGTCATGTAATATGAAAAATAGAGGCATTTATGGCTGGGTTTTTCCCGGACAGCCCTCATGTAAAGTGACACATAATCCTGATGACAAACAAAGGAAGTCCTCCGCAAAACACTACTGTGTGGGGAACCTGACCGAAAGGACACTTAGAGACAAGGAGGATGCTAGTCCAAGAAGAATGTGAAAGAGGAGGAGGCTCGAGGTCGGTTAGAGACGAGGCTAATGTAAAAGACAGCAAGTATCTGTTTAGTACAGGGTGAAAAGAATAAGGCAGGGAGGCCCGCTGTGGGGCCTGTGGCATATTAATACATAAAGGGGCTTGCGAGCCTGAAGAAGGGCAGGGTCTGTGAGAGGGCCCTCACTGCTCTCAGAGGTGCCCTGGCCTTGATAAATTACATCCCTGAGAACTAAAAAAAACTTAGAGACTGGCCTCAAAATGTGGTTTTAAGTGTAAATATGCCCTGAAGTGTTGTATTTGCTCATACTGCCTTATGTCCTCTCTGGGCACACAGAGCCCAGGTTCCTGTCTTAGTCATTTTATGAGCACCTGAAAAGATGAACGAAAGGGCTTCTTTAAACACTGTCTTCTAGTACTCTAAACATAAGATGGAATTAATGCCCTGTGTTTCTAAGAGCAAGCATGCTTTATGCATTAAGGTGGCATGCCTATGAAAAATACTAAAAGTCTTTCAAAGTTAACTTCTAAATTATTAAAACTCTCCTATCTGATAGGTTCAGTTTTACTAAATAAATGTCATAGTGTCTTTTCTTGGAAACCCAGAGTGAAATGTTTTACCCATGAAGTGAGGAGGAGAGCTGTCGAGAGCATCTCTCCTACACAGTTCAGCAGCACTTAGCATCAGCCCCAGCCTCAATGTCACCCCTGCCAATGGAATGAGGTCCCAGGGCTGTTTTCTATGCACATGGTCTAAAATCATCAGGGTGTGGCATGTAGACTTTTATTCTTCCAGGACGAGTATTTAGCATTGTTTCATTTCATTTCTTCAGTCTTTCATTACCCACTGTTCCTTGAGAAGCCCCAAGCCCACGAGTGGGGATCTGACAACACAGGCAGGTGGCTTTGGGGTCATGGAGACCACAGTCCGGTCTTCCCATCCTGTATGCATGGCAGCCTGTCCTAAGGTTATAGAACAGCGCCTTTCTGCTTCACGTCTTCTCTCCCACCACCCTCCCCGAAGTTCAGGGTGTCAGGGCTTCTTCAGTTCTATGTGAGCGAACAAAAATGTTTTTGTACCTCACCAAAGGCATAAGCTTTGACTCTAAAAACATACAGATGTGCTGATTCCTCGTTGCTTGTGACACTCCTCTCCCAGGAGTGGGACTGGGGAGGGGACATGTTGGGAGATGGAGGAAGGAGGATAGGGCAATTTTAGTGGGGCCAGTGAGCAGGGTGGGTGGAGAAGGGAAGGACCCTGACCCAGTCACAGCCAGAGGTGTGGAGCGTGTGGTCAGCAGAGTCACTGAGGCTTTGATCCAGGAGGAAGCGAGGGGCTGTGGACCTGCCTTGTGCACTTTTTAAGTCATCACAGAGGAACTCGTGGTCCAGGGAAGGAGGGAGAAGGTGATGGGTCCAGAGCTCTCCTGGGGTACGGACTAGGGCAGGCTGGTGAGAAGGCAGCCGCCAAGCAGTCTTTTCAGTGGCTGACTTAAGCTCTCTCAAGGTAGAGAAGGGAGGGAACAGCAATGCCAGGCAGAGGGAATGGCAAACCTCAGTCTTGCTTCTGTCAGTATGCACCAATGAGCAAGCCCACACAGACTGAGGCCACACAGACAGTTGGCCTTGGTGGTGGGTACTAATTGCCATTTTACAGTTGAGGAAACTCACCGCAGGTAAGGAAATTGTCCAAGGGTTGCATGCTTAATAAGGAGCAAAATGAGAGATGTAAAGCCCAGTGAGCCAAACAAAACATGATCTCAGTTTCACAGAGGACCCCTGGGTGTCCCGCATCATAGAAATCAACTTCCCTAACAGGAAATAATTGTCTTTATTTTATTTTAATTATTCTTACACTTGGACTTGGAAAGCCCTGACTTCATGCTGTTCTAATCTAATGGGGCTTCACTCTGTACATATTAAGTAGGTTTTTAACTACAGAACAATAAAACATTTAGCAAATGATGCTAGGACATGTCTGCACACACTGATGCTTTCAGATCTCTTGCTCCCATATGGGCTGACCGAATGGATCAGCTGGACGAGGCAGATTGGGGATTGGGGTCTGGCACCTTCCCTTGGATGTGGCAGGGCAGGCTGGCTTAAGCTTGGATCCGAAAGTCTGTCGGGAAGGCCCTGAATTTCTTGGTACAGCTGCGTCATTGTCGTACTTAGTCCCATGGTGTCAGTGCCGGGACACATCACACCCTGCAGAGGCTTTCTGTCCACTGGCTTCGCAATCACACGCCTCCTCCTTCTCGTGGCCATCGGGAGAGTGGAGGACGGCCAATTAGTCGGCTTTGTGACCACTGGCAGCTCTGAGGGGTGTTGTACTGGGAGAAGAGATGAAGAATAATTAAAAAGGAGTCCAAGCCTCTGTAATTCTCGCTCCATGGTGTTCTGCTCCTCACCTAATTTAGAAGTGATTCATCAGACTGTAGGCAGTTTCTAGCCCAATAATAGGTCATTTGGAAATCAGAACACATTTGCTTAAGGAGGATAAGTGCCAAATAGATCCCAGAAGCCTTTACTCTGTACTCTGGAAGTTAACTCAGTTTCTCTGTCTCCATGCACTTGACCTGACCGTGGTGGTTTCTTAGAGGAGGCCCTCTTCCTGGTCCTAACTCCCTGCCTCTGCAACCCTGTGTGATTGATTTGGAAACCCGGCCACTATTTCTAGCCAGGTTTCTGTGACTCAGAAAGGATATGGCTGCTTTGGAAGCATTGGGTCTCCCCTACAGTCCCAGAAGCCGGGCCATGATGTGGGGTGGCCACTCGTGTGTCTGGCAGCTCGGGTACAGGGGTGGGGGTGAGCAGTGGCCTGTGAGAGGAAAGGCAGAGAATTTGGGGGTCAGGCACACTTCGCTTGAAATCCAGCCTCGGCCACATCCTGGATGTGTCATCTTGGCTAGATTATTGAACCTCTCTGAACCTCATTTTTCTCTTTGGCAGTGTGAGATTAATGAATCTACTTTGCCAGACTGTTTGCATCAAGTCAGTGAGATGAATGTGTCTGTTCCCCGGAAGCAGTAGACCCCAGTGAGTTATGGCCACGTAGGAGCAGCTCCATGTCGATTTGCCTCAATTGTGCCCATTTCCAAAAAGAATCACTGTCTCACTGCATTTCAAGTTTAAGGATAGTCGCAGCAAATACATCACTATGGCAACTGGAGCTGCAGAAAACTGGTTCGAGGGCTTTTACAGTTATTTCTGCCTCCAGGCACTACCGTATCTCAGTTTATTAAAAGAAAAAAAGAAGTCTTACTATTTGCGACATGTTCTCATTGAAAAGTGGCTTTTTTATAGCTTCCTACTTTTCATTTATAGTACTTAGTTAACAGGTAGCCATGAGGATTGGATAAATGTTAAGCACACCCTCAGTTAACTGGCATTTATGCCAGGTAAGTGTAATATTGTTTTTTCCCTTTTTTTTTGCCTGTTGCTTGAGAGTGCCAGTTACTTGAGTTCTGATTAATGAGAGTCTACTGTATTATACAATTATAGTCAGTATCATGGCAGGTCATGGGGCACACTGATATCTGCTAACAAAGAGTGGTCCCTGGATGAGTAAGAATGCATTTCTTCACAAAAATTCTCTAGTGGTTTAAGGACTTTGGAATAGTCCATCTGTCTGGGGTATCTCTGTGGAGCAGTGGGGTCTCTTTTGTGACCCTTAAAGATGGGCCTGTGTGCCACATGCTACCCTTCTGCTTGGTGGCCCCACCGTGTCTATAGTGGGTGGAGCAGGCATTGTGGGACTGAAGGCTTTGAGTTCCAGCTCTGCTGTTGACCTGTTTCTTTGTGGAAGCAGCTATATCTGTTTTGTAGCATATTCTTAGTAAGGCACTTGCCATGTAGTAGGTAATAGAAGAGATGAATAAATAATAATAATAAGTAGTGAATCTATCAGTACTCAGTGTGACTAGCCGGAGAAAGCATGGAGAGAAGACAGAGCACTGGCCCCAGGAGTCAGGAGACCTGGTTCTCACTCTCACCTGATGCCTTGGCAACTCATGTGCCCATGGAACAGGGGGCTGGTCACCCAGACCTCACCTCTCATCTGCCTCCTGTGGGGGCTGGCTGCCCCATTACAAGGACCAGGGAGTTCATAAACCTGAACGGGCTTTGAAAACTAAAACCTTCTCCAAACATAGGTGTTGTAACCATGATTTTCATCTCTTTGTACAGTTATTTGCACACATACTTGATGTTCATTTATTAAAATCCACCTTCCTTGGTGACAGGCCATTTTATTTGCACTTAATGCTGTTCTATCAGACAGGTAGGGTATGTACTAACATATCCCAGAATACTGGCCAGAATTCCATAATAATTTTACTTCCTGTTTGTTTCAATTTCAAGTTCATTTGTCAAGACAGAAATATATTTGCTTCTTTTGGTAACAGAGAAACACAGAAGTTTAATGTGTCGGTACATGTGCGTGTGCTAATAGATCGTTCTTGCATGTCCTCTAGCCCACAATTTGAGCAAATTTGTACTCTTTTCTTTTTATTCTCCATTCTGATCTCTGTAAATGCTGATATGCTCTTGACAACAACCCTATCCTGTTACAGCCTGGCAAATTATCCAGGTTTCAGAAAATGGCTCTATAGCTGTAGTGTTAAAGCTATTGAGAGTCAAATGACCAAGCTTATTTTCATTGTCGTTTTCTTTCTTAAGTAACTTTTAAGTTGGTGTTTGAAGGATAAACTCCTTAGCAAAAATGCTTAGAATAATCCAAACTAACAGATGGTGTCTTGGGACCAGTTTTGCTTTGTGTGACTCATTCACACATTTCACAGTATTGTGTCTCCCCTTCTGCCAAAACCGCAGTCGAAAGATGAAAGAAATTGTTCAGCCATTTTTCTTGTCACACATGACAGCCAGGGTGCCTTCAAAAATACATAATATAATGATATCATCTAATAGTATGGTATGATATAACATAAAGGAAATAATAAATGGTTGCTCCAGCATCATCTCAGTTTTACCAACCACAGAGGCAGAAAGATCAACTCAAAATTGTTAATTACAGCTTTTCAATTACTGAAGCTTATTATGTTACTAATGGGCACTAATTGACCCAAATTTCCAAATATTTAACCTAATTCCTGGTAGTACCTCTGACAACTATGAAAGTCACATTTTCCAGTCCTAATCCGTTCTCATATTTTAACAAGATACGGTGAGGTTGCTTAGCGTAAAGGTTTAAAGTTTTATGGGCAGACTTCCTGTGTCTGGATCCCACCTCTGCTTACCAGATGCATGTCTTGGTAACATTACCGTATTTTCCAGTGTATAAGACGACCGGGCGTATAAGACGACCCCCTAATTTTACAGTTAAAACATAGGTTTAGGCCCATATTCGCTGTATAAGACTACAGCCTCGGAAGTGGGGGGTCGTCTTATACAGCGAATATAGGCCTAAACCTATGTTTTAACTGTAAAATTAGGGGGTCGTCTTATACGCCCGGTCGTCTTATACGTCCGGTCGTCTTATACGCCGGAAAATACGGTACTTGATGTAATTACTGAAGCTTGTCCAGCTGGTTGAATTTCATGGCTATATAGTATGCTCTGACAGACTGCTTCAGTGCTATTATAGTTGTTCGTGTGTTTTTCAGCTTTTATATAATTTATAATTTAAGAAAACAAGCATATACTAAAAAAAAAGGGCACACTTTGATCAGCAAATAATGTTTAAATGTGTATTTTCAGAATTTTATGCCCGTATAATTTCATCACATCATCACTTTAAGGAAGTTTTAATTGACTTCAGATGCTAATGTATATTTGGAAACACCCTGGAAGTGCAGCTGGTTCTAAGTTCCAGACTGCACTAGGACCACGGGGCAGCCTGAGTGTCGGTATCTTGTATTTGGCAAGTGGAGCCGTTGCCACTGAATGCCGTGGTTCTCCCTACCTGTGCTCTGCGGGGGCAGTGGAGGCAGGCCTGCGTGAACCTGCCCCTATGGGGCTTGGCCTCCTTTTCAGACCTCATCCATTGAAGTCCTCTTAGTCTCTGTGTGGAGGAACTGAGGCCCAACGATGTTAGGCGACGTCATTGGTTCCTGTGCGGTCGTGTCGAGAGCCTGGGCGCACTGACTTTCAGGAAAGGAGGCCCCCCTGAACCATTCTGGCACAAAGAACACTGCATCCCTGGCTCTTCCTGCTTTGCTGCAAGAAGACATGACATTGTAGAGCGTAGACATGCATCAAACATTGAAACATTTGCTGTTGTGTTGACACCATCTCTTCTTTAGGAGTTATCTTGGGGGGAAAAAACAACAACTAGGAAAAGTGATTCTATTGACCAGTCATGACCAGTTATTGTTCCTTTTGTCAACAGGCAAGATGATGAAGTTCTGGAAGCTTCCTGTGTTCCAGGCCTTGTAGAAATAAGGGAGACAGACGTACTTCAGTTCTAATGTGCACCGCGTCGGATCTTGTTTAAGGAAGCGTTAAAAGGAACCCGCCGTTACCTATTGTGAAGGCTCTGTGCTTTCAGGCGTTCTTTCTGATTGAATCCAGAGGTTGCAAGCATGCCTCCTTGTAGTACCTGTTGGAGCAGGTTTAATTTTATAAATTTTAAACACAAACTCTATGAGTTTCTAGTTTGTAATTATTCTGTTTTGAGGATTCACTCACATGAATGGTATTGCATCTGTAAGAGATACACACTTCCACTGGACCAGAACTGAGTGGAATATGAATGGCAACAGACTCCATGTAGCACCATCTGGTACCAGGTTTGGAAAGGACAGATTGCAAGGAAACCCTGCGGGAGGAGAGAAGTCACACTGTGTTAGTGTTGGAACTGCGGATTTATAGGAAACATAGCTGCAGTGAACCAAGGCTTTTTTCTTGAACACAGCGTGCATAGGCTGTGGTTCTGGATGTTGGCTTTAATCCAGTATTGTTAGTCCTCTCCTTGGACATTCTCAAACATTGTAAGTCTTAAGCTTTCATTGAGAAAACAAAAATACAGCTTTGAGAAAATCCAGAGTTTGATATAGTCTTCTAGGTGTTTCATTCCAGCCTTCGTGTCCAACTATTATTATACAAACAGCAGGTGCCCTGACGGTAGAAGAGAAGCCTACTGGGGCAGGAAGGGAAAGGGCAATGAGCGGACGTGTTGCATTGTATTGTGGACATATATTAGAAGTACTTATTAGCTTATTCAGGCAGAGTCTAGAAAAGTTTGCTCTTAGTATCTGGACCAGGATTTGTTTTGGAAATGATCTGTGTTCACAATACCTGCAGGGAAAAACAAAATACAAAAACCTCAAATATGAGCACTCTTTACACTTAAAGGAATATTTTTTATCATTGTTTTATTTGTTTTGGCTCAGTCACAAATTAAAATGCTTGGAATTCTGTAGTCTGTGGTCTCTTGGAATCTAATCAGCGAGAACTGAACACTTTCACAGTATGCTGTCATTTTGGACATTCATAATAAAAACAGAAACTAATTTTGGTGGTTAGTCATTTTCTTTGTAGCTTATTGCACCTTTTGTGGTTCATCCATGCCTAGCAGCTGAGCAGATTTTGTCTCCTATATCTGGACACAGAGGTGCAGACAGGCCCTTCACAGTCTCTTGTGCAGAATCTCTTGTCAATTCCCATATTTGAACAACCACTCTTTGCTACTTGTTGAAAGGCTCAGATAGTTTTGAATGTCATGGTCTTATTGATTATGCATTCTACAATATGAATTAAAAATTTCTGAAGATTGTACCTTATCTTCAGTTTCTGGATCATACTATAGTTTCCATTAAATTGATAATGTAATGCCTTTTGATTATTATGTACTTTCTATTAACTAAAAGAAAATTGGAGAAGGCTCTGGATCGTATCGCTGTGGACTCTTCAATGGCTTCTTTTGTTTGACTCTCTGCCCAGTGTGATGGCGTACTCTTTTATGTATTCCACAGTATTGTAGTAAGAAACTTAAAAACTCCAAAGAAATCCAGACACACAAACAAGCCTTTGTAGAAAACTTAGACCTTGCCTGACACTTCTACTAAATTTGCTATAGAAATAATAAAAGATTTCTTTCCTCCTTTTGTAATGAAACCTGCAGTTGGCAGATGTATCACTCATCTAGTGCTCACCTGCTCCACCCCAAGTTAAAGGAGCAGCATGGATTTAAAGATTTTTTAAAAAGATTATTTTATTTTTTGAGAGAAGGTAGACAGAGAGAGAGAGAGAGAGAGAGAGAGAGAGAGAGCGAGCCCAGAGCAGTCTCCATAGTTGCACATCATTAGTTGTGACATAGTTTCATTCCACACATGTGGATTGGGGCTGTGGAGGGCAGGAACCAAAATGGGCCTCCTGAATGGGAGATGAGGACCCTCCCCACTGTGCCCTCCACATGCTGACTAGTTGCACAGCAGTTCAGCATATGGGTTTGCATGGGCCAGGGCCAGGAATCAAAACTTGGACCTCTCAATTGTGAGGCAAGCACTCAATTGCTGAGCTATCCCGGCATCCAGATTTGGGGATTTAACATGGACATTCTAGTGCATATATAAGCAAATGATTCTGGAAAAAAACAAATAAGAAGTTCTGGGGTTCTTTTTGATGAATGTGGTGGGAGGAGAAAGCTTAGAATAGTGAACGAACTTAAAAATAGGATCATTCCTTCAAAACTGAGTTCATGTGCAATCTGGGCACTTAGCTGCAGGTGCATTTCCAATGATCCAGTGATCCAGTGTATAGGTAGGCCCCATCCATTAGAAGAGAATCTCTTCAAAAATCCCCAGGCACCATAATAAGGGCAGAGGTTGATGGTTTTTGTTTCCCCAGTCAATTCTTCCCATGCATCTGGACAGACTCTCTGTGAAGCTCATGAATATTTAACAGTCTCCACACTCCCTCACTGCCTTCAGTGTGCAGCATAGCAAGTCATCAGTCTCTAGGGGCTTACAAGTGTTGAGCTGGTTTTAAAAACAGTATTAGGTGACTTTGACAAAGTGAAGCTATTTTGGTATTTGCACAATTAGAATCCTTGATGTGGGTGGTTTGGTTTTATAAGTACACGCTGGCTTCTCACTTGAATTCTAATACTGAGATCTCATTCAGATGAGATGGGTGGTCTTACACAGTTTCTTTCTGGTTAATAAATTCTTCAGAGAGGAAAAAGGAATGCACATCTGTTTCAGAATGGTCTCCACATTGGTATTGCACATAGGTGATTACTTTTATCCAAGGCAATTTGTGTTTTAAATGATGTAAGAATACAAGCAGTTAAGAAAGTGGTCAAGTTTGATGCTTTAGATTCTAGAAGAAAGCCTCTTTCCAATTCAAAACTAGCAATTTCTCTAAATGCACTGTTTCTGCATCCCTTTGTTGAAATCGGGGGATATTGCACACCATTGTGGCTGGCATCAAATCGCATCATTTTTATGGCTGGGCTTTGCCTCCTAGGACTGCTTACAGATTACAAGGAGAGGTGCCTGGTGCAGTGTTTAGACTGGGTTGTATTTATTGTTTTATAGATACTAGCTGCACCTCTTAGTATCTGGGAGAAACGTTATGTTTACTTCTCATTTCTCTGAGGCACACATTTCTTTCAAAAACACCTTAAAAAAATATCATAGGAAAACACTGTCTACCCCTGGACTACAGGGAACTAAAATAAAGCTCATTTTCACACATTCTTAATGTTATTGCAAACAAATTTTTTAATCCAAAAATATACAAACAAATCAAATGGCTATTATTATAGACAGCTTAGGAAGGAAGCTTATAAACTAGAATAATAAGGACATTTTATCTGAATGTTTTTATGTGCTAGCTCAAGGACTGTACTCAAATATATTTTCTAAAAAGATACCATTCAGACGATTAATGCAAATTTTAAAATCCACCGAAGAATCCATAGTTCTAGAAATACACGTGGTTCTCGGATGGCTAAGCCATCAGCTTGTGCAGTTGGGAAAAGAACCCAAATGCACCTTTTATAATTTGTCTGGGTGGTCATGCGTAAGACGAGGACTATTACTGAGTAGATGCAATTTCTAGTTAAAAGATTTTTAACATTTTTTATGATAACTGAGCCAAATTCTTAGTATATATCATCTCAAAGGGCCCTTCGTGGAGAGTTGCATTACTATGTTGAAATTCCCCCCACAGAGTCAAGCAAGCTAATAAGGACCCACTGCAAACAGGCATCTCCCTTGGGCACCTGCCACCTCATGGTGGCATTGTTCCTGTCCTTTCAGTGCTGACAGGAAAGGGAGAAAAAGCTCACAAGGAAAAGGAAGTCATTTTTGCCAGAAACATCCACATTATCAAGAGTTTTATTTTGCTTGTGTAGATGTTAAGCACACACCCATGCAATACCCCCTTGGGGTTTACAGCCATCTCAGAGTGACCAGAATCCACTTAGGTTCCCAAGAAACAAAACTTCCCAAGAGGAGGCCTGACGAGACCTGATGAGACGGCCAGGCGACCACGGGGAAGGACAGGCTGGCCTGGGCCCTGCAGTTAGAGCAGGGGAGCTGCCTCCCCCCTGCCCCTGAAACTGATCCCCAGCCCCAGCAGTCCGGGCCCTCGCCTCTGCAATGTTCCATTCACCTGGAATTCTGCTTACAGCCCAGCTAGAAGCCTGGCCCCCAACCAAGCCCCGGCTCCTCCGCATGTGCTCACTCCAGCCCACAAATCTGGCTTTGTATTAGCCTGCTGTACATTGGCCTCCACATGCCAGTATTCTTTCCTCCAGCACATACTTATTTAGGGCTTACTAGCTGCCTGGCAGCATGTCGAGATCAGAGGTGGAGCAGTGAATTAAAATTAGGCCTGTGCACAACGGCAGGATCTGTGGATTAAAAAGGAATTTATTGTGCATTGCATATTCAGCAGAAGCTCACCCAGGAGAGACTCGGAGAGGCAGTTATAAACCAGTTTTCCTAAAATTGACTATTTTCTTTTTATTAACTTTCTACTACAGAAAACCATTTTTTTTTTTAAGATTTATTTTTATTGTTTTAAAGAGAGAGAGAGAGATACAGAGACAGAACGGGGAGGGCCCAGAACAGTCTCCATAGTTGCACATCATAGGTTTTTTCCACATAGTTTCATTCCACAGGTGGGTGGGTCTGCACGGGGCAGGAACTGGGCCGGGGTCTCATCCTGATGAGAACTGAACTGGGGGCACTCCCCAGTTCAGCATATGGGTCTGCACGGGCCGGGGCTGGGATTCAATCCTCAGTCCCTGGGGCTGCAAAGTGAGCGCTTAACCCACTGAGCCATCCCGGCTTCCCCAGAAAACCATTCTTACAGGGTTAGTTTTTTTGGTTTTTTTTTGGCTTGTTGTTTTCTATTAACAGGTTTATTGTTTATTTGGTTTTGAGCATCTTGGGTTATACTTATATTAGTGAACCATTCATATTCAAAAGTATAATATTTCTGAGAACTTAATGGGATTTCAGTGGCCGAGCAGTACATTTCCCTGAAGCAAGATTTTATAAATACCTTCTCGCATTGGACATTCTTTACAGCAGACCCTAAAAAGGACCTGTCTTTTTTTAAACCTCTCAACTTTAACAAGGAAACATGTACCACCGTGAACGCTGCCATTAAATTCAGCATGGGATATGACAAGTTTCGGCTGTCTGTGTACGGAAGAGAAAATGCTCACTACATGTGAGTATGTGCAATGACTGGATTTATAACCTTTGGAAAATTATTAGAGCACAAGAAGCTATTTCTGCCAACAAACCACTGAATCCAGTGTTTGAGAGATCTCTCCCATTTAAGAAAAGTCTATTTCATGGAATAAGAATAGACTGACACTTGTGAGTGGGCAGAATACATAGATAGTTACTCTTGACCCACATTTTCTCTGAAGTGAGTTTGATTTTTCTCGGGCCATCCTAGCAGTCCACAAACCACAGGGTTGATTTTCCGAGATCCCTGCCACAAGAATCATGCATAGAACTAAACCTAACTCGATGTTTTTGGATCAGTCATAGTGGACTTAGAAAGATATGACTGTTGAGTACAACAGAGGAAAATAAAACCAATAGAAAACTAGTGAATCATTAGCTCCTATCTTTATCTGAGGCAGAGGGATTGATCAGATCGAAGTAGAGGAATTTACCTAATGGGTAGATAAGACTTGTGATGTATAGTTTTACTTTGGAAATCCAGACCTTTCCATTCAGTGATGGACACTGTAGACCCATGCAGCTAATGCATGTTACTTAAAGCTAAGTATTGAGTCAAAGATGTAAAAGAGTGACCACCACCAAATCATTTGCTAATTATCCTTTCCTGGACTTCAGCTAAGACATAAGCAGTGATGTTCCATTCACCTAAAATTCTACTTGCAGTCCAACAAAAGTCAGTAATTCCTCAGCATGCTCAACTGGACCATCAAAATTTTCAAACAAGTTCCACATGACAATGTCACAATAACTGTTTTTCTTAGCATAGTCAGAATTGAGGCTTTCCTAGTAGACCTCCAGTTTTTAAAGACTTTGAATATACGATTTCTTCAGTGCACCAACACGTGGGTTCTAATTGGTGTGGCTCTACCAAGTGTTTGTGGCTTCAGAAAGCCCCCAAGGCTCAACATGCTGGTTGGGAGGCAGTCGGCTGCACCAACCAGGAGCCTGAAGTGTGAAGAACCCGCTTCTATAGAACCTGAGGAGACACCAACTCAAGTCACTCCCCCAAGAGCTGAGCAGAAAAGAACTGTGTTTTAGTCCATCCCTTATACACTGAGTCCCTAAGAAACAGTGTTTCGGATGTCTGGTTTCTTCCCTTACCCGCTTTCTTCTATTGCCCATCGAGAAGGCAGATTCCCTCCTTCCGCTGAGTCTCTTCAACTCGTCTTAGCTCTGTCTTCCGTTTGCTTTCATTTTTATTCCTTGCTCTTGATGTACACTTGGGTTATTTGGTACATGATTGCTGCTGGAGATGCTGCCAGGCACAAATAGTGGTTCCCAAACTGGTCCGCTTCAAAAACACGCCAACGCCGGCGTCCCTTACCCCAAACTGTGATTTCTAGATTATTCCCTGGCTGATGGGGATTTAAAGGGGTCCTAATATGCAGACGGGTTTGGGAACTGCTGGCATACAGGGGAGAAAGGGAAGGTTTGGTCAGCCTGGGCCTGTACTCCAGGTCTGAATCCGACTAGTTGTGTGATTGGAGGCAAGTTGTTGAACCTTGCGGAGTTTTGTTTTCCTGGCTGTGAAGTGGAGGTAACCATGCCGACAGGGTGCCCACTCACCTGGGTAGTGAAAATACTGTTTACGTTACATGACTACACAGCGCCTGGCATGCGTTTGGCACCGGCGATGATATTGGCCACCATCGTTTATCTCTCAGGGTGAAATAAAGCTCAGTCCATTCCAGACCAGGAAACACCTCATGATTCAGTGATGTCATGAAAGTGAAAACAAGCAGGGGCACTGCCAGGTTCCCTGACACGGGGTGCTTTTCTGTTTTTTCTCGGACAGTTGAATTGTCCCTCTGTCACTAGCTCGTTGGAAAAAGTGATGGAATCTTACACCCAGCGATAAGGCTGTTGTGTTGTCATCTGCTTTCCCAGGAAGGGGGTAGTGTGCCCGGGGCTTGTGAACAGGATCTGCTTGGCACGCCAATCCGAGAAAACCTGGGCAGGGGATGCTTTTGAAAAGGCCAGCTTGACACCGTGAGTTTGGTGGGCACATTTGCTGAGGGCACCTCGCCACAGCCCCGGCACATCCCCAAGGGGGAGGGGGAAGGAGAGGGACTGCCGGGGTGGGGGTGGGGGGGCCACACCTCGCCTGCCTGCATCTTGGTCCTTGGACTCCTAACGCTGGGTTGTGTTTTTAATCTTGTAAGCCACTCTTCTGCTCCTCCGATCTTTTAACATGTATTCGTTGTTTTGCATTTATCTTAGATAAACAAAAATGAACTTCATGAAAAGAAAGAACCGCAAACACAATGCCTATTGTGATGAAGGTGGTTCCTGCCAGCAGACTTGGGGGAGGATAGAAAATCTATTATTTTGCCCACGGTAGCCCTGGGGAGGTGGTCTTTTGTGCACGGTGAGGAGGGAGGTTCATGGTGTGGATAGAATGTCAGGGCTGAAAGGACCCTGAACAATTCCCTGAACCCCAGGGGTTCTTCACTGGGAACCCCTGAAATTATAGGCAGCATCTTAGGCATATTGAAATGTTTCTTTGATGGAGGCCATGGCTTTTCATTAGATTTGCAGAGAGCCTGGCAACCCTCCAGCACTTAAGGACCAACGTGATTAATAAGGAAACTGCAACAAAGGAGTCTGTTCAAAGTCACATGGGCGGTTAGAACCCCAGTGGGAATAGAAAAGGGGAACAGATCTCAGGTGGCCACACTTTTTTCTAACCTCTGGTTCCCTGGCTTTGCAGCAAGTTTAAGCATCAGCAAGGGGAAGGGGCTGTTTAGGCCACAGGTTCAGTGAATTCACCCTGTGTCACAGCCCATGTCAAACTGTGCTGACGTGTGGTATGGAATGAGGTATACGTACCTTTTCCTCTAACTAAGGACTTTCTGTCTCCTGAAGGCACCAGGAAGAGGGTAGAGATGCTAACACTGTTGAAATGCTCATGAGTTTAACCTGCAGGGAAGAAGCAGCCTGTGTCCTAACGGGAATCTGGACAGGCCTAAAGGATTCAGGCCACCAACTGTGGGAAGCGGGTGTCAGTCAGCTCCGGCTGCTGTAACAATACCACAGACGGGGTGGGGTGGCTGGCGGCTGGGATGTCCAGGATCCAGGCGATGGCAGATTTGGTGTCTGGTAAGGGCAGCCTTCTCCCAGTGTCCTCACGTGGGGGCAGGGAGCAGGCGGCTCTCTGGGGTCTCTGAAAAGGGAACTAATCTCATTTGTGGGGCTCTGCCCTCATGATCTAATCACCCCCTAAAGGCCTCCAAAAAGAAAAAACAAAAAACCATCACAGTGGGGGGTCAGGTTTTTAACATAAGAATTCCGTGGGGTGAGAGGTGATAGAAACACTGTAGCAGTAGGCAAAGGGCTGAAGGGAGGATGGTTTGCGCTTCTTTGTCTTTCATTGATGTGATTTAGTTTTCCGGTGGGCTGACTGGCAGCATGAAGTGCCTGGACAAGCTGTCCGTGGGACTCTCGTAGACAGCTGACCCCAACTGGACCACTTTGACTATTAGAGGGGGAAATGCGACCACACAGGGCTCCCTTGTGGTCCGAGCTGTAGGTGGACGGGGTCTGTGGGATCCCCTGAGAGCGTCTATGGGAAAGGCTTTGGGGTGACTCCCACCCTCCCAGGAGAGGGTACAACCTAGTGCAGGGGTGTCCAGCCTTTTGGCTTCCCTGGGCCACATTGGAAGAAGAATTGTCTTGGGCCACACATAAAATGTGCTAACACTAACGATAGCTGATGAGCTACAAAATAATAATAATAATCTCATAACATTTTAAGAAAGTTTATACATTTGTGTTGGGCCTCATTCAAAGCCGGCCTGGGCCACATGTGGCCCACGGGCCACGGGTTGGACAAGCTTGACCTAACGGTTAGCAGTTCAGGCTGCAGAATCACCTTCGCCTGGATTTAGAGTCTCAGCTCCATCATCCTCTAAGCCTTAGTTTCCCATCTGTAAAATGGGCACAATGGTGCCTACTTGGCAGCATTGCTTTGAGGATGGAATGAGAACATGATTGTAATTCTGTGTCTAATAGATTTCACCTGTTCCTTGTGTTGACTCTCTTCTGCACTGTGAACTCTTGGGCTCCGTTCATACTACGCAACCTTACCGTTATTGACTGCAGCAGGGAAGAACCGGGCCTGCGCATTCACAGTCAGTCTGCAATGTAAAGAAAAGGTCTTGAATGATCCTCTTGGGTTTACTTTCCGTGTCAACCGCTGTGCCATATGACTGACCTCAGACTTTTCTTCTTGTCTTTGTTTTTCAGTGACCCAAGTAAGAAAAGAATACACTCTTATGAGAAACGATTCTAACTGGCATAGAAGTTTATAGAGTAAAAGGAAACTAGTTCATATTTTTTCTAAGCACTTACTATTTTAAGAAACTTCCGAGGTAGATAACTCGGCCGAACCTAGAAAGCGCCTCTGATGTGTATTCATTTTTTCCTGGGCCTGCTGACCTCACCTGGTGCCATAGCTTCCTTGAGACAGACTCCGAGGAATTCTGCACTGAAGGGAATAGTATTTCGACGGGAGTGTTTCCTCCTTCCAGTCATTTCATAGTTGCTCTAGCAGTGTTGGGCACAGGGGCTGACTTGGGCAGGAGAGGAAGACACCTGTCCCATGGGGGGACATGGAAGGAAGGAGAGGGGACAGTGTCCTCATGGAGGTAGAGAATTCTGTGATACAGCTGCTGGGGACCCAGGCACAGCCGACCCCAGAGGAGGTAGGGCTGCCGCTAGCACAGCTCATGACTTCGTGCATGTGACAGGAGGGGGTCCCTCTGCCCCAGGGTTGCACAGCATGGTGAGGGGAGCATCCCTCGTATTCATCTGTGACTCAGTGAATAGAAGTTCCAACTACATGTGTTTCAAGTCCCTCTCTCCCACTGAGTAGCTCTGTGACCATGGATAAGTGATCGAACCTTCTCGAGCCTCTTTTCACATCTCTAAAATGGAGTCCAATAAGATCGATACCTACTTGTGACAAAAGACATTGACAATAAAGGGTCAGTAATGGCAGGTGTCAGAGTACAGTGCGGGAGGTGACCAAAGGATGGGTCATCCTGGTTGTGTCTGTGTCCAGAGGCTACTCGTTTTCCCGGTCAGTCCATGGCCTATTTTCTTATTTTTATTTTAAGATTTAATTTACATATTGTTTTGAGAGATGAGAGAGAAAGAGAGAAGGGAGAGGGCCCAGAGCAGTCTCCATAGCTGTATATCATTAGTTGTGACATAGTTTCATTCCACAGAGGTGGATGTGGGGCCTCATGGGGCAAGAACCAAACTGGGGATTCCCTCTGTGGGAGGCAAGGACCTTGGGCTGCAGTTCAGCACATGGGTCTACACAGGCCAAGGCCAGTATTCGATCCCCAGACCTCACCATTGCAAGGCAGGCGCTCAACCTGTTGAGCTATCCCGGCATCCCCATGGCCTGTTTTCTTGATCAGACTGTGGTCCTCAGCAGGACGCGATATGAGTGTGAGCTCTGTGTTCCACACAGTGCCCTTTGTGCACAGTAAGGGCTTAGTGAGCATAATAGATGATGGAGAAGCACATGACCGAGTTCAGGTTCGCTGGGACGGGCCCACAGTGCAAACACAGAGGCAAGTGTCTTATCAAAGCCATGGGAAATGAATATCTTTTTAGCAAGTCTGTTTCTCTAAATTTTTCATCATTGTTTTCAAATTCCATTTTTACAGCAGAATTGCATTAAAAAGAAATAAGAGTGAATTCCTTAATAGTAACCCTGGATGTCAGTGGTAAAACATGCCTAGCCAGTAGTCCCCAGTATGCTGAGCCAAAATGCTCTGTGTGGCCAAGCGGGGAGGGAGGCGATAGGCTGCTCTTTGGACCCACAGCCTCAGTCCCCCAGCCCTGCCACTGGTCTGGTTGCGAATCTTTGAGGCAGAGCCGCCAACATGGATCTCCCCTTTGAGGGTTTTAATAATTTCCACTTACATGCAGGGAGCTTTGAGAAGCGTAGATGAAGGTTGGCCACAGGAGTTCAAGGTGCTTTATTACGATAATTTTAAAGCCCTGGGGCCCAACTCAGGGGCACTGGACAGAAGCGGACAGATGTTGCCTCATGGTGCAAGGATGCCAGGTTGAAGCAGGGTCAGGAGGGGGCCTGTTTGCACGGACACCCCAGGTCCCACAAGTGCATCTAGAGGACAGCTTCTAGGGCATGGGAGTGCCAGTTTCATGCCATTGTCTGAGTATCTAAGGATTGTGCCCACCAAGAGGTGGTCATGATCTTTTCATTAAGCCAGTTTGATCACTGCCGTGATACCAAGATGAGGGCAAGGCTGACTGGCTTACGGTGAGAGACATAGTGCTCATTGTTGAGCCAGCCATCAGAATGCTTATATGAAATGTTGAGCAAAGGCAGCGTCCTCTGTATTGTCGCGTTCCTGCATTGTGCTTCTGGTTTTCAGCATGACTGTTCAGCAGTGGGTGCACATAGAGAATGAATCTGGGGAGCAGCTTCTCTTACCTGGAAAACCGTGGGCCTTCCTCTCTTTCCACTGAACAACGCCTGTTAGTGTGCTAGGGACCGAGGAAGAACACAGGGTTCTATAATCCTTGGAGAATGTTGAAAACCTTGTGTTTAGTCAACTTCAATATATATATATAGATAGATAGATAGATAGATAGATAGATAGATAGATAGATAGATAGATAGATAGAGATATATACTGATTTATAACTCACATTTTCTTCTTATGTCTACTCATCCTAGTGTGCAGAGAAATGTTTGGAAAGCAGCATTGGGAGGAGAGAACAGGGTATAAATGGCCCTTAGTCAGAGTCTTGGAAGGATTTAGACTAGCCGTGTAGCAGGAGTTGGGCTGTGATGTTTTCTTTTCATATTCAGTGGGTTGTCATGCATTTGCCTCCTGACAACTTTGATTTAAAAAGTTCCACTATCTTTAGAGAATCGGCATGCCAATCACAGAACATAAAAAAAGACATGTTCCAAGTTAATGCTATTGCTTTTATGGAGCCAAACTGCTCCAAAGGGCCCAAGCAGAACCTGGCCCCTGTCCTTTTCCGTCGTTGTCAATGGCCTTTGACTGGCGGGTGAGGCATGCTCATCAGACTCATAGGGACCCTGATTCTGAGATTGCTGATCCTTCAGAAGACCTCAATCAAAATCTAAATGACCTCAACTAGCTTATAAAATGTTCCCACAGAAGCAGAATGAAATTCTTTGGGTTCAAGGCCAAATGGTTGGTGACTTTGAAACAAGTCCCCTTCCCCTCCCCCCTAAGGAAGACAGCAAAGGGTTGGGGGGCCGCAGAGGGTAACTGGCCTCAATAGAGATCAGCCTTTTGCAGAAATAGGTTCAAGGATGGAGGTCACCAGTATTGGGACTTCTCTATGAAAGGCTACACCTACCTGCCCCCCATCCCTCACAACACCCAGTTAGTGACCTCCTCCACACGGGAATAGCTCTATAGTCTGTGGGGTGCGTTCTATGATCCAGGCACCCCACTAAGCACTTTAGATACATTTTCTCACTTAGCCCTCACAACTTCAGAATTCAGAAGCCTGGGGTAACTTGTCCAAGGTCACAGCCAATTTACGTGGTGGGGCTGGGGCTGAACCCCACGACTGCCTGCCTCCCTCCCTGCCTACCCTCCAGGGTCACCCAGTCAGGCTGCGAGCAGGACAGGCACCTGGGGCTGGGAGGCCCGGAGTCGTGTGAAGGGCAGGCGGCTTCCCCATGCCCCGCTGCCCAGCCAGTACCAGGGCCGCTTCCTCCCCTGCCAGCGGGTTCCGCAGTTTGGGGAAGGAGATGAACGAGTTGTTGGTAAAAATTGTCAAAGCCAACGCGTCCCTGGACGCCCTTCATCATCCTGGGGCGTCCTGCTTGAGGTCTCCAGGATGTCTGGTGTCGGGCCTCCTGCAGGAAGGCTGTGGAGGGAGGACGTTCCTGAAAGCGAGGGAGCTGAGCAGTGGCGAACTGAGTGAGCTGGGCTGGAGTGCAGGGCCAGGACCGGAACTGAGTGCCTGATGGGCCGTTTATTGAGCCCCCGGATACAGTCGTGGGCAAACCCCCTTCCCACATGGGACCTGCGTTCTGATGCACGAGTGACACGCTAGGTCTGTGTGTTCTAGGACGGAAAGCCACACAGACATGGTGAGAATAATTTTAGTTGTAAGTGCAAGAACAAAAGCAAGAGTCGGAAGGAGAGAATTCGGGATGGTGGTGACAGGGCATCATAGGTGTTGCCAAGGTGACATTCCAGCTGAGATTAAAGGCTATATTTACTTGGAGGTGTCATGTGCAGCCCCTGAGGAGTGTTAAGTGGGAGAATGTTATTCTGATCACATCACTTTGCTGCCATGCGGAGGAAAGACTGAAGAGGGCCACGTGTGGAAGTCAGGAGACCAGCCCCGAGGCTCTCTCCAAGGTCAAGGGCACTACATAAACATGAGAGACATAGAAACGAGAGAAGCGGGTGCATGTTTGTGGGGAGCAGCTCAGTAGGACTTGCTGGTGGGCTGGGTATGCAGTTGTGCAGGAGGGAGGAGTCGAAGGTGAGTCACAGGTTTCTGAGTGGATGGATCTGGTGCTGGAAGTCCTCGAAGCAAAGGGGCCCTGCGCTGGTCTTCTGGGGTCTTGACAAGCCAGGGAGATGAGCGAGCAAGCGAGAGTGCTGTGGGTGCCCCAGTCCAGAGGGAGGTGGGTGGAAACAGAGACAGACTTCTTGTACGGGTGAATCCAGTGAGCACAGTGCAAGGGGCCCTGTGGTGACTCAGTGCATGGGAGCTGCTACTTCGTTAGGACATGGCCAGGTCCCGTGTCACAGCTGGGACAGATGAACAATGGGAAGGAGGCGTGCAGGGCAAGGCTACGGAGACCTTATGAGGCTGTTCGTTCCCTGAGCTTCACCAAGGGACAAGGAGGAAGCAGTGTAAGGAGGGGCTGGGTTTCCCTTCCTGAAAGTCTGCAGCATCCGGCAGCCCTGGGAGGGTCATGTGAACTCCAGGCTCAAGGCAGGGGCTGGAAGCTTCTAGATCTCTCTTGACTGCCGCAGCTCCACCATAGTGCCTTCCGGCTCCTGATGCCCTCAGACACGTGAGCCTTGGCATGAACGAGCCCTCAGCTGTGCTTACATCCTTCCTGTGGAGGAGGGGTTCCCATCAGCCCCCTGGGTGGCTTCCGTTGTTGTCCATCCCTTTCATTCCCTAACCTCTGTCGTCCAGTTCATCCACATGGACACAACGCCAAGAGAACACAACACTGGGACATGATAAGCAAATGAGAACGGGGGACCAAGTGTTCTGCTGTGATCCCGGTCCTTTCTGTACCAAAATATACACTCAACTTGGAAAGTATTTGTTGTGGGGAAAGCCGGGACGGCTCAGCGGGTTGAGCGCTCGCTTTGAGGCCATGAGGACCGAGGATCGAGTCCCGGCTCCGGCCCAGGCAGGACCCACGTGCGGAACTGGGGAGTTCCCACAGTTCGGTTCTCTGACTGTCTCTGTCTCTGTCTCTCTATCTGTCAAAAAGTAAAATAGAAATAAATATGCACTGAAGACAAAAAAGATAATTTCTCTCTATAAATGTGAAAAGATAAAAAAAAAAAAAAAAAAAAAAAAGAAAGTATTTGTTGTTTAAAACTTATAAATGGGAAAAGGATCTTGATCTGAAAGCTTAACTCTCAAATTTGATTTCCACGGACTTGAAGTGGGTATCTGACTGGAGTACGTTGATGGAGTCAGACAGCATCAAGAAGAACACTGATATTGGTCATTGGTAGGGCCTGTCTTCTTCATTCAGAAAATGGGGACAGCACATTGACCTATTTCATATTGACAGTTAATGTTATTAAAAAACAACTGGAGATTTCCCGGCAGATGCTTTTGAACTGCAGAGTATTTACCCCTTTTAATACAGACACAGATGTAGGTGTGCACACACACACTGCTGTCCCTTCTCACGAGACCACAGACATTTCCACAGTCCCCCTGGCCATCCTAATGCAGATGGCTCTCAGTGTCCACGATATTGCAGAAACAAAGGCCAACAGTGCACGTTTAAGTCACGTGTTCCAGATTTTAAAAGCTTCCCGACTATCCTCCCTTTCAAGTTTTTCCATTTAGGGCATATAGCAAGATTTGAAAAGATGTCAGGTGAGGCCATTGGGAAATGCCATGTGTGGCTTCTGTTTTTACCTTTGGGACCTTCGCAGGCCTTCCTGGGTCCCAAGAGGAAGGTGGGAAAGTGCCGACCGCCCCTATCACAGCTCATCTGTCACAGGAGAGAAGTCCAGTGTGTCCCTGAGTCCTCGGCTCGCTTTGGCCCTGCTTCCCTGAGACACCTTGAAGTCTCTCGCCTTTAATGGCTGGGGAGCCAGGATGAGCAAGGGGTTGCTGGCCTGCACTAGAGCAAGGGACATCAGGGGAACCGAGATCCCCCACATGAAACAACATCTGGAACCTTCTGGAAATTTCTGCACATCCTTCAGGCACTTTGGTCAACTGGGTGGGCTGGGAAGAGGCGGCACAAAGCCACACCTGGGACTGGGGGCGTTTTCCTCATGTCCTCGGTGCTGCACATCTCCCCTTTTCCCATCCACGTGCCCCGAATGGTGCAGGAAGAAAAAGTCCCCTCCAGGGCCCAAGGGCACAGCCATGGCTGGTCACAAGCATTGAAAGACCTTGTTTTATCACAAAGCTCCTATGTGATCATAAAAACGAATGCAGACTTCGTACCCTATCCCAACATATAGGTTTGTTTTAGTGCCTGAGTCATGGTTCCAAGCTTGTCCGGCCCACGGCCTACGGGCCGCATGCTGCCAGGGCGGCTTTAATGCGGCTCCACACATAGTCCTAAACTTCTTGAACCATGAGATTTTTTGGCGATTTTGTGTGTGCTTGTTTAGCTCATCAGCTGTCATTAGTGTTAGTGTACTTTATGTGTGGCCCAAGACAATAATTTTTCCAATGTGGCCCCGGGAAGCCAGAAGGTTGGACACCCCTGGTTTATCTGATATCAAACTACTTAACTCTGTGACAGCCCCTCCTCCAGTCTTTAAATAAAACGAAGCGCTGGGAGGGTGCTCAGCGTGTGTCCCGAGGCTCAGTGTGCCCTGAGGTCCCCAGTGGGCACTTGTGGAGCCCTGGCCCTGAGGCCTGTCAGCTGGTGGGGCCCGTCTGTGTCCATGGAAGCACCTGGCTGCTTGCCGGATGTTCCCGCGGGCCTTCCCTGGTCAGTCTTGGCTGGTCAGTCTTCCTCCCTCTTTTCATTAATCTGAGTTCCCTGCGTGGGGGGCTTTGATTCTGGGGATTTTCCTCAGCACCCATGGTTTAATCTATTTAATAGATTAAACAGATCTAATAGATCTAATAGATTCTATTAGAAAGTGAGATCAGTACCTTCCTGCCACCTTTTCTGTCTCATTTCTCCAAAACGGTTCTAATCTTGTAGGCCTGTCTGTCAGGCCCCCAGCTCTGTTTGCTGTTTGAATAGATGGGCAGAGGCAGAGACCTAAGACAAACACACAAACAAATAAAAAACCAGTAGGAGCTGACCAAGAAGGTCCCAGCACCATCCCGCTGGGGGCTGTGTTTACAGAAGGGCGGGCATCGCCTCTTCCAGTGCCAGGCTGCAGGCAGAGGGAACTGGGACATCACAGATCCCCAACAGAAGGTGTCTGTGTCGCACCTCCAGGATCGCATCAGGAAGGCAGCCTCCAATAGGCCCGTGTATTTGGTTGAATTGTGAAAACTGGCAAGTGATTTAACTGACTTTTCTACAGATTGACTGCTTGTTCAAGTTTCATATGTGGACCACCTTCAAGCAGCTCACGGTTGTTATTAATTTAGCCGATGATGCTGCAGGTGATGGTGAAAACATACCCCCAAATTGTGATTTTCTGAGGTAGAGTAGAATGCGTTCCATAATGAGGGATGCGAGGCACATCCTGATGATTTTTTTGAAGTGGTGTGTTGCCTCTCCTCAAAGCATTTTATAAATGTAGATAACAGCGGCACTTAGCGCTCACAGCACTTCCTGTGACCCTCCTGCGTCCCACTGCTTAATGCTCTTCACACCGTGTGAGGTCAGTTTTGCAGACAGCTTGAGGGGACTTAGAAACTTCCCCAAGGTCAGTCACACGGCTGTGAAGTGACAGCCAGTGTGCAAACCTGGTCCCTCTGACCCCGAAGGCTCTGTCTGGCCCCGTGTGACACAGCGCACCCTCAGCCCCCACCTCGCTCTCCAGAGAATGCTTGCCTTTCCTTAAGATCAGGAGCAATACCTAAAACTAACAACTCAAACCAGAGCTCTAGAGCCACATTTGTCTTCCTGGGTGTTAGTGTGTCTCCAGCTGTTGTGATTTTGTATTTAGGGAATGCATTTAGTGAGGCGTGGTATTTATTTTCCTGTTGGACATCATGTCCTTTAGAAGTTAGAATTATTTCTAATAAGAATATGTATTTGCATTCATAATTCACCCATAATAACGTATCTTCTTGATGGACTTTTTCTTTAGCTCCTGAAGCTGGAACCTTGTACCAACCCACTCATGCACTTTTCAACACTTTTATAAAGGCGACCACACGAGGGCGCTCCTTGCAAGCCTTAGATTTATTCAGTTCTCAGGCCTAAAACTGGCTTTTAAAACCCAGGAGGGCTGTCCGGAAAGCATCCAGCCATGTGACCATTCTGGTTACATTGACAGTTCTAGAATTCTTTTTCCAGATGGCGCTCCCATTTTCAGAGAATGGATGGCAATGATGTTTGAGTAGAGAGGAAGCTCACGGAAGAGCTTCCACGAGGAAACAAAACAGAAGTTCCAGAATTTGAATTCTTAGTATAGAAGCCAGAAGACCCAGGCATTTATTAGACTTTATAAACGTGACTATAAAGAGAACTTAAAGAAAAAGTTCTAGGATTCTTGTAGTATGTAGAATCGTAATATTGGAATGCCTCTTTAGAAGACAGAGTTGTGTTTCTCTACTGATGACGATTTGCAGGGGACAGTGGGAAGTTGGCAGGATTCTCAGCCTCCTAGGTGACCGACCACCTAGTTTATGTACTGACACAGCATCCTGAAGCAGGGGTGCGATGACTTTTGTTTTGTTCTGTATAAAGTCACATTTGTTCTTTTGAAGGAAATTCAGAGAGGCACAGTGAAATAGGCAGACAGGAAATGAGAATGGAATGCTAAAATATATCTAATTATTCCAGAAAAAGGTAAGGAAGGATCAGAGGAATTTAAGAATACCCAGATGGGACAAACAGAAAACAAGTCAGAGCAGCAGATTCACACCCAGATACATCAATAATTAACATTAAATGTAAATGGACCAAACACTCCAGTTTAGAGGCAAGAGATTGTTAGACTGGAGAAAAAGAAAGACCCAGTAATATGGTGCCTTTAAATATAAATACAAGTAGGATGAAGGTAAAAAGATAGAGTGTGTCATACAAACAGCATGCTTGACGGGGCTGAAATGGCCATATTAACAAAGATAAAATAGACTTCAGGATGACTCGTATGACCAGAGGTAGAAGGGGGCTCTTCTCTAGGATAATAATCATAAACGGGTATATGAGGGCTGTCTGGAAAAAAAATCCAGTCATTGTCAACATAATGAGAACGGTTACCGGTCTGGAAATTTTCCGGACAGCCCTTGTATGTCTAGTAACAGAGCTTAAAATACATGAAGCAAATACGGACAGAATTTAAGGGAGTAACGGACAAACCTCCAATCCTAGTTGGGAGATCTGAATATCCCTCTGTCAGTAATTGATGGCACAACTAGACAAACGGGCATCTGGTGGCCATCCACCGAAATGAACTGGTGTCAGCCAACGGGTGCTCTTCTCACGACTGGTTCCTGTCCAATTTTCTTGGCTAATGAAGAAGCTGCTGTCTCAGCATCCTGTGTTACCCGAAGGAGGTCTGGAAATTGATTGTAATGGCTGTGAGAGCGAACCTGAGGTCTTAACCTTGGCAAAGGAGCAACAGAGGGATTGTCTCTTCCCTAAAGGCCAATCCTCTAGTCTAGACAGGATGAGCTTCTAATGAACCGAGTAAATTGCTTCTGCCCCAATAAGGTGGGGCTCCTTTCTCCCAGGAGCATTTTGTAACTGCTAGAACCGCAGGTTCAGGGGGAAGTACGCTCCTTTGAGGGCCCTCATGCTCAGTGTTTGCCTATTGCTGATGAGCCCTTGAGCTTGAGATGGGAATTTTAACGATACAACTAATTGACACTTCAAATCAGAGACCCATTCATTATCCACAGCCACTCACTCCAAGACCAGGTTGTCTTGGGCTGGGAGTTGCTTCATAGGATTATGGCAGCACTAGGGGCAGATACACCCCCCTCACACACACTTCAACCCCCCACTTAGCAGTTCTCGTCCTAACCGTCTCCTGAGAATGGGAATTTTCCATTTCCCACAGTTTTCCCAGCCCACAGAGTAATAGATTTGAGGATGGTGGATACTCTTTCAGGAGAACACAGAGTAGTTACGTTTTGATCATAGCGTCTTGTGCTTCTGTATCAGTGAAGATATATGTGGAGGCTAGACCCTCTGAAATCATCTGAAAGTAATTCTTATTTCTAAGTTAATGTTTTCTTAGTTAAATCTAAGACTTATTCCCTTATGTGTTTTTTAGATTATGAGGAGTTAGAAAATAGATCTGCTGTTTTCCTGCACTACCCACTAGATGGCATTAGGGCACACAAGCTTAAGTTGAACCAAAAAGCCAAACTAAAGGCATTGCGCATGTCTGGGAGGAAATATCCAAGATGAAAATGTCGTTTGTTAGGCGAGTGGAAGTAGTCCTAAAATGTGTTGAATAATAGGAAGTTGGTTTTCAATAGGCTTTTATCTATAGACCAGTGACCTACATGACATAAAATTGTATCTAGAGCAGGAGAAAATCAGAAAAATCATTAGGGACTAATCCATGGAAAAGAGAGAAGACTGGCCAACCACTCACACTGGCCTATGAATCACTCTGCCCCGAGACACTCGTGTTTCCAAGTCAGTTCCTTTATTTTAGAATCAAGATTGTGATGATGGCAATACTTGTTTCTTTTGTACAGTACATTTTGCATCTAGTGTTCTTTGCATCGGTTTCCTCCAGTGGGTTGGTGACTCTACCTGGTGCCAAAAAAAGCCTTTGTGGAATGCGGCATTCTTCCATGTTATCTTTCGTGGAAGAAATAGAACGTGAGAGAAGGACTTTTCATTGTGGCCCCCTGAAAGGCCCTACCATCTCCCTCTTACTTGTATCATTGCCGAGATAATGAATCAGGGGAGGGTGGGTTATGGTATCATTTCAGAAATAATATGATAAATCCTCTAAATTAGTTACTTCTCTTCTAGTGATTTCATTGCATCTTTCAAAGGGGAAGAGGACATTTGGAGCCCATGGGGTTAGGAGAGGGGGTTGAAAAACGTCTTTTCTACTTTTTTCTTCACATTAATGGGTCAGGAATCATGGCACTTTAATGGAAAAAGGACACAAGTCAAGGAGGTCACTCATGGTTCATTTCATGATGTTGGCATTCAGGTGCCTCTGGGCCTGTCTCCTCATCTGTAGACCTGGGGAGTTTGGTCCTTCCCTGCCTGCCTCGTGAAGCTGCGTGAGGGGGCAGCACACGTACAGGTGAGAGGCTCATTACAGGTGACAGCTTTGCAGATGGCAGTGTAGTTGTCCAACAGTCCTTACCTGTCTTAGTTATAATCTGGAACTCGTCTTTCCATTGAGCTATACCCTCCGTTACCTGCCTCCCCCCCCCCCCCCAAGCTTTAAGCTGTCATTCCTATTACAGCATCTCCCTTCACTCCTTTTTCCTGTTTGCTCCTTCACTGGACTGGTGAGCGCTCATGTCTTTCATTAGTTAGCATGTGCCCAAGCTTTAAATACAAACTGTTTGTCTTTAAAGCTGTCTTTGAGCGCCTCTCGATACATTCCTGTTTTAAGGGATGAATTTTTGAGGCGCTTTTGGCAGTTCTCTAATGGTAATGTTCTGCACCTTCCTGTTTGATGCTGAGAACCGAGGATGTGAGTTCTGGTTTGGGAGCTTGATCTGATGGAGAACCCAGGGCATTGTGTCCTCCCACTGCCTTTCCCGAGGGAGCTCTGTACCCCTGCCTGCACCCTGCATTCAGAGCAGCTCAGCCGGACTCCTGCCGCCAGCAGCAAACTAGTATCCACTGGATCCCAAAGCTCCTATTTTTCTAAAGCTCCAAACAAAAGTCTCCTTTTAAAGAATTTTAGCCCCTGACTTGTTATAAGACGTTAAGCTGGCACAGGGTATGCGCCTGCACTGCTCTTAGGCTCCCGTGCGTGAGGTGGGTGGCCTGACTCTTCTTTTGAGGATATGTCTCACTGATGTAATTCTAAAACAATTTTAAACCCGCAGATTAAGAACATGTGTTTCTTCATGTCACATGTTAAGAGAGACTTCAGTTCATTCTGAAATCTATATTAAAGAATGTCTTAAAGCAAAATTGTAACTTTCTAGCCCTCTTAACTACAAATTACACCGAGTCGGAGTACAGTGATCCAGAGAGCCAGAGCAGGGCTCATCCAGCCCGGAATTCTTCTGACAAAGGCTGCAGGCTTTCTGCTGCAGGGGAGGTGGGAAGAGTGGGGTGCTGATAAGAAGGGAAGTCTCAGAATGTCAGGAATGTTCCTCTAAGGGAGATCTGTCAGCATGATCGGTGCTGACTCACGCTTGAATCTCTATTTTATCTGCTACCTCTTGGGACATCAGGTTCATATTTGTATTGTCTCCAGTAAGTACAGTACTTCCTCTCTGATCTTCAAATTACATCTTTCAAGCTTCACGGAGTGCCCTATGCCTTAGGATTCAGAGGTGATGATTCCATCTGCATTTTCTCCCTTTGGTTCCACTTGATCTTGGGGCATCCGGTGGTATTTGCTTAGCCTTTGTCAAGACTGAGAAAGCTTATTTTGTTTCACCTGCACAATTTTCATAGGAGCCTTCGTCCATGAGCCAAATCGTTTTTGAGCCAGGGTGCAATGGTGTTCATTGTGGAAATGGGGGGACAGATGTATTGTGGTGACCACTGACAAAGGGTAAAGTGTCTGGACAACATTAGCAGAAAGAAGTAAAGAACAGGACCGCTCCAAAGCATATAACATATACTCCAAAATAAGCCAGGCTCAGCCCTCTTAATGGACCGCTGCAGGCATGCCAAATCCTACAGCTAGTCCATTGTGTACATATGGTAAAACTTATCATACCATTCAGCATTTGCTGCAATATGATTTTAATTACGCTCAGATTGGGTACTGGAAGAAAGCACTGGAATTAAATAGAACAAAGTTGAACATAAGCCATTTTCTAAACGGCGCTGGTTTAGGTTGGGATGTATGCAGATGACCGCCGAGGACCTAGAGAGGAATGTGTGGTTTGGGGGAACTCTGGAGGTGGGGCATGATTCATGTTCAACAGGGCGGGGGGTGGGGGGGAGCTGTTGTTTATCTGGGAGGGGGAGGGTTTACAGAAATGGTGACTATGAGCCTTTTGAAGTTCAGACTTGTGCTGATGCTTGTCCCTTGTCCCTCACATCCCGCCTGGCCTGCACGGGGCTGTCTCTGGAAGACGAAATCATCCTCAGGCAAACACTGTGTTCAATTTGAAAGGCTGTGGGGTTGGGTGTGGCAGACTGGTAGCTTTGGGACTTTTGTTTTTTCTTTTTCTTAAGATTTATTTTTTATTGTTTTTGACAGAGAGAAACAGAGAGAGAAGGGGAAGGACCCAGAGCAGTCTTCATAGTTGTACATTAGTTTTTGATATAGTTTCACTCCACAGGTGGGTGTGGGTCTGCGCAGGGCAGGAACGGGGCTGGGGGCCTCCTGCGTGGGAAGCTGGCCCTGGCAAGAACTGAACGGGACCACACCCCAGTTCAGCATCTGGATCCACACAGGCCAGGGCCCAGATATGATCTCTGGACCCCGGGCTGCAAGGCAAGCACTCAACCCCCTGAGCCATCCCAGCCTCCCCTTTTGTTTTTTCCAAGCAGACGTGATTAGGCTGTGCTCTGTGGTTCTCTAAAGTGAATTCACAGCAGGAATTCGGAAGTGGTGCTGTTTACTTCCTCTAAGGACAGAAATGGGGAGCACGTTTGGTTTTATGCGGGCCAAGGCGGTGTAGGCTCTGGGGTGTGCTTTTCTCCAACGTGAACAGCATACCTCTGGGTTTCTTCAGAACTTTCCAGAATGCCTTTTACTTATTACGTATCTTTTGGGTAAGCCAGTCTGAATTCCAGTGTTCTCTGGTGAAATGAAGTGTTGACTTAACGGAAAGTTGCCTGAAGGCATCTGAACAGAGAGCAGGGCCAGGCTGCAGAGCTGCTGTGACCTCAGGGAGGGGCGAAGACACAGTCGAGGACTTGAAATGACACCTGGTTGCCTGGAGGCTGTCCTGTGATCACATCCGACCATTTCAAGGAAAGGCCAAGCCCTAATCTGTGCCTTGGCCCGGGAGAGGGGGAGTGCCAGGAAGTAAGTGGCTAAAGCCACCAGCTGAGGGCTGGATCAGGCATGGGAGGCTGTCCCTCAGCTTTGTGGAAAAGGAGGCAGGGCCTGGATGCCCTCAGGGTCCTGTGGGGAGGGGAACAAGCTGCTGGAGACCAGCGGTTGGGGAAGAAACACTCTTCCCAGCATGCCCTTGGCCTGGGCAAGCAGTGACAATTTCTGTCTGCCCTCCAGGCCCTCGGCTGACCTGAATGGTGGCCACAGCAGTGGTGAATGTCAATGCCAATGTCATGTGCCTCTCTTTGTGTTTATGAATATTTATGCACACACGCTAATCTGCAGGCAGTATACATACGCTAGTCTGTTTTCCTATTGTTTGGGTTTTGGGTCAATACATTTTCTTGGGAAAGTCACCAGTTTTAACCTAGAGAGAGTTGTGAGCTACTTAATTAGTTAAGTGACTTCGCTCCAGGAATTTGGTTTTCCCTTGCTGGCCGTTAAGACTGCATTTAGTTCCCATTCTACTTGTATGCCACCACCCCTTAAAATACCGGGGCTGCGCCCACTGTAGCAGAAAGCACAGACATTTAATGAACAATTGTAGCACTATGTAAGAATCTGATCCAGCGAAGGCACAAACCAAGAATAGGCAACCCTAAAAGAGAAACAAATCATGATGCCTAGGAGGATCAGGGCAGGCTTCTGGGAATGGGGACTTGGGGTGGTTTTGAAGGGTGGCTAGGGATCCACTGGGCAGAGACTCAAGAAGGGCATTCCAAATGCCAGGGCCGAAGTAGAGCTATGCAGGTATCAGAGAGTCTGGCAGGTTTGGGGATAACAAAGGATTCAACATGGTTGGAATGGAGGGGAAATTGGTATGTTCGGGGAATTCACTGGATATGACACTTCTTAACCAGACAGGGGCCAAAGTGCAGTCACCACAGTCAGTTATAATTATTTATTGGCATGAGTACCTTCTGCCAAAGCGGTTGCACGATTTGGGGATGGATTTTCCTGACTTTCCTCACTGTTCTTGAAGCCCATTGTGTTTTGAAGAGGACCCCGTGAATTTTCATTTCATTGAGTGGATGCATGAAGGGATGTGGTTGGTGTCAGCGGTTACTGTAGCCCAGACTGATGAGCTGGTTGAACTATGAATGGGTCATATGCCCTAGTGATTTGCTTGAACTTTATCTCTTGGGGAATATAGAGCCATTAAAGGTTCTAAAACAGAGGCATGCTCTAAAACTATGTGTGTCTGAGGCACTAATTCTGGCTATAATGTGACAAACTGACTGGTTTGGGAGAGACTGGAAGTTGAAAGGTAGGTAAACAAACTACTGCAATGGTCTGGACAGCCTCTCTGAGAGAGTAGAGACATGAGAGAGATTTATAAGGTAGAATTAAAATCCTGTTTCTATGTTTGGTGACCAAAGGAATGGTGAGGGACAACGATCACTGTTGACTTAGGTGAAACTAAATTTGACCTTTGAGTAGGTTTATACTCACAGATTAAAGAGAAGAGAGATTCTAACACTTGGGTGCCAAATATAATTAACTTACTGATGTTTTTAATTAATCTTAAGTGTTGAAGAGTTAATCAGTAGGATTTCCATGGACATGTGATAGAAGAAACCATTTATAAAGAATGTGTAATGTACATATTGCTTTTATAATATACATAATATGCAAATACACATGTAAAGAGCATATTCTGTGGTTATAAGTCTAGTCAGGGCTGCTGTGTGTGGCTTCACAACTTGTGCATGCACAACTCTAGGTGGAGTTAATAGTAGCGATAGGTTACCCATAGAGCCGCTGTGTGTCCTTATCCTTCAGCGCAGCATGTTCACAGACTGTTGGTGTTTAGGATGGGAATTTGCTAGAATGGCAAGGTTCAGTCATCTGATAGGAGCCTCTCCATGGCCAGGTCATTAGTGTTAAATGTGTGTCATCAGGTAGATGGTGTCTTTTCACGTTGAAAATAAGAGAAGTTTTTTTCCCTTTTACAAGACATGAGAGATTATGCTCTCACACTCCCTTCTGACAGCAGTGGTTTTTGAAAATCCAGCCTTTTGGTGGTGGTTATATTTTAAGGCGAGCTTGTCCAACCATGGTCTACGGGCCGCATGTGGCCCAGGATGGCTTTGAATGCAGCCCAACACAAATTCGTAAACTTTCTTAAACCAGTATGAGATTTTTTTTTACCTTTTTTTTTTAGCTCATTAGCTATCGTTAGTATCAGTGTATTATTTGTGTGGTCCAAGACAATTCTTCCAATGTTGCCCAAGGAAACCAGAGTATCAAACACCCCCGTTTTAAGGTTTCCTCGTGCGTAGCATGTCCCATACCATGGTGCTGGGTGTTGCTGCATCTCGTTCTAAATGAGTAATGCAGAGTGACACATGGGTTCAGCCATTAGAAGGGATGGACTCATAGAAGCAGATGAAGAAAACACAGTCCCTGGTAGTCTAGTCTCCCAACAGTCATAGGCTGCTTTACAATGTACGTGGAATTGACTCACAGGCTTCCGGGGAAATGGCTTCAGAATATGGCAGACCAGAATGTAGGTTTGGCCTGCTCTCCGCCGGGGCCCAATGCGGCTGGGGTTTCTAAGCCATCGCAGCATTTCTCAGTGGCCTGAGGCTCAGCTCGGAGGACGCGGGGGTCTTTGCAGCACGTGGCAGAGAAAAGCATCGTCTGTGTGTCAAACTGCAGGGGCTGGTGGAAGGGAGAGGCGCCTTGCTGGTCTCCAGGCAGTGCAGACAACTGCGTGGTAGACAGTCTCCAGACACGCAGGCCCGGGGGACCCAGCTGCGGTCTGGAGCGGGGCCTGGGCAGCCAGCAGGCCGTGCACAAAGCCCTGTGCTTCCCCACACTTACTTGTCTCGTGGAAGCGTGTCAGGCGGCCTCCGCCAGGGCCATGCATTTATTTTAAAGAATGTCGGAAAGGAAATATATTGCTTACCATCTTCCTCCCTCTTTGGGCGTGTTTGTTGTGATTGGAAATTATTCTGGCCTGCATGGCTGTGGCTTCCCCTCCTTCTTTATGCTCCTCTGTTAAGCAGCCTTCTGTGCAAACAAACAGAAAAGGGTGAAAGATTTGATTCAGTTACAGAGAAAGGAGCGAAGTTAGACTCTGGAGAACTAGAATCACATAACCACGGCTTGTGTCCTCTGCAGTGTGATTTTTTTCCCGCCTTGACCAAGGAGTGTGGCTGGGAAGTAGGGTGGGGGTCTTGCCAGTGCTGGCTGGGAGCCCAGCCCCAGGCAGCCCACAGTAGATGGGGCTGCCAGCCCTGGTGTGATGTTCAGTAGAATTTACCTGGAGTTTATCTTGCCTATTCCTGTCCAGGGAGGAAATGTTGAGCTGCTCTGGACTTAACAACCTAAAAGCAAAAAATGAAGCTGAAGAACATGTGCATTTTGAATCATCATACATTTAAAAATGTATTTCCGAAGCTCTTAAAGTCTCCATCTGTCATTATAATAGACATGTTTGCCGTCGAAACCATTTTGAACACATTCTTGGACAGAGCCGCGTCCAGCTTGCTGCCTCCTGCCTCCCGGGCTGCACAGGCTCCCCTGCGCTGTCTCGGGACAGTGGGGTGGCGGGAATCAGCTCCAGACCTAGCCGGTGCTGTGGCCCTTCCGGCAGCTCCCTCCGTTCTAGCAGGTGGGGCTAGGTTTAGGTGCCATCTCCTTGAGGTTTAACCACCCTCTTCTTGAGCCTGGCTTCATTGTGCAAATGCAGGACCAGTGTCGTTGTGCCTCTTGTGGCTTCCTAGGTGCCCACCCTCTTTCCCAGGCTACGGGAGAAGGGGCCTCCAGCACTCCCCTCTCTAGTCCCTGAACTTTCGTACCAACCCTTCTCAAGCTCTTCCTTGCTCTGAGCATTAGGTGTGGGCATCCTACCCTGAAGAGACCTCTTCTTGGTGAGATACCAGAACTGTACCCGGCTCCCTCTGGAGCTAGGTACTGCTGGTCGGCAGGCGACACTCACTCCTCTTTGCGCTCATCATTTTGTATCAACTCGTAATAGAGCCCTTGTCACTTTCTTCTATAATTCAAGAGCTTTCACACTGTTCTTCACCGTGACCTACAAAAGGACATAGAGTTACACTACAAACCAGGACACACAGACATATGCGAGTATATGATTGATACGGGTATGTAGACATATGCCCATGTGAGTTTCCTTGCCTTTACTTCATGCATGCTGATGTTTTCTGTTCTATGCTATTCTCTTCCACTCTATTTGTTCTTTCATTTATTTTTAATGCTGATCAAGACCCACCAGATTAATTTCATGTTCGTCTAAGGAGGCACAGGCTGCTGTTTGAACAGCATAGTGCTAATTAATGTTCCTGACTCTGCCTCCCCCATCACTGCTAGACTGTGACCTCACGGTGGGCAGGAAGCGAAGCGTGTCCATTTCTCCTACCCCGGTGCCTGTACATAATAGACGCTCAGATTAACAGCAGTTGACCTGAAGAACTCAGCCAAGTTCTCCATGCCACGCTCGCCTGGTAGGCAGTTGTGAGAACAGAGTGAGATCATGTATTAAAAGCACAGGACACAGGGCTTAGCACCAACAGATGCTCATGAACATGGTTTCTTTCGGGTTTTACCAATCTGGCTGTCCCTTTAATCGACCATCTGACTGCACCACCATTTTTTCTAAGTATAGCAAGAGGTTTGAACTGCACTCACCTAAGGCCTCAGCCAGCTGCAGTGTGGTAGGGCCTCCCGAGATTCCGTGGGGCCACGGACACATTGCCCCTTAGGGACAGGCTGAAGTCAGGGAAGGTCAGGGGGTGAGTCTCTTTTGTGATATCCTGATGGGACACATTTCTCTGTGAAAAGTGGAGACTTGAGATGATTATTAGAATTTCTTTGCTAAAATGAGAATTACTTCCACATTTACAAAGATTATAGAAAAGGTTTAAAATCGACATGAAATTTACAGTGTTCAGTGAATCAAACATCTTCATCAGCGTAGGCTGACCAGATGTCCCATTTTAAACAGGACAGAAGACAGCAGTACTGTCCTGTTTCAAATGGTACATACAGTCAGCCTCCTTGGATATATTCCTTTAGAAAGAACCCTGGTTGGTAAACCGATTCCCCCAGAAACTGGCCACTGGATTGTGGGTGGGGCAGTCTCTCCTGGCCTCATCTCGTTATCTGTGGCCAGAAGACACCCACCCGTCTCTCAAATCCTGTGATCCCAAACATGAACTTCATTTTGTATTTGCTGGAACACATTAACCTCAGAGGAGATCACGGTCCACTGAAAACATCTCTCAGCTGCAGGGTCTGATGCACAGACAGCGCCTAAAACCTTCTCTCTCCATAACTGCCTTTTGTGACTATTGTGTAGAAGCACTAAATGATTCGTGTGCTGATCCCAGAGCCAACAGAAAGTCGGGTCATGTGTAATAAACGAAGCCTCCATAGTGCAGCTTGTGCCTGAATCATCGCAGTCAGTGGATTGTTCTGAACTGCACTTCATCTTGTCCATGAAATGCAAGCTTTTCATTTAACGGGGTGTGAATTGATAATCCACGTGTGAGTGATTTCACGTGTCCACGTGTTGTTTTCTTCTAGGACCGAAGGATGCAGAAGATCCCGGAGCCTCTAAGTCTAGCAGTCTGGAGTCTTTCCTCGTTGGCTGTCTGCATCAACCCAAAGGTCAGTCGTGCATTCCAGCTGGTCCCTGCACGTCTTCACATGTTCTCAGTAAGCAAGTTGCCTGCACATCTCACTCCAACTGCCTTGGCTTTGAAGTCAAGGTTCTCTTTGGGGTGGAGAGGTTCTGGGGGGCAGCTTTCTGGCAGCTCCATAGTACAGAAGCTTTTCATTGGCTCCTCCTGAAAATCGGGTAATAAGTGGTTCAGTCTGAAAGGCTAAGCTCCCACCAAAACGTTTCAAAAAGGACTCCCTTACCTTTGTTGTTTTCAGGATGAGCATAAAACCAGCTTCCCTATGAGGCAAAGGCTCTTGCTAGAGTAAAAAAGAAACTCTTGTCAGAAACGGTCTTATTCTAACTCATGTGTTGTTCCTGTCTTGCCCTTCTTCTACCGCCTTCCATGTCCAAGAAGATGCAGGTCCAGCCATGTCCCTCCCCTGGGAATGCCCCTGGTGGCCCCCTTCTCTCTCAGGATTAAATCCAGGCTCCCAGTCCAGCTTTCAAGGGCTCTGTGTCCCCTTGTATCCTCTCCTCAGCCTCACCCCTTAACTCCCCTTCACCCCTGGACCCATCCTCTGTGTCTTTGTTCTTCCTGCTCTTTGTCTGGCATGGTCTCCAGCCCTTCTCCCCTCTCCACCGTTCAAAGCTCATTGTGTGCCAGCCCCTCTGCCATGTGTCCTAAGAACCCCTGCTCTGAAATGCAGGCCTCCCCCATGTACCTGCGGTCCCGGCACGCACCTCTGTCCTACACTCATCACATCGTGTTCACATTGCCTTTTCTCTTTTCTCTCCCTCCTGCTGGCCTGGGCATCCTCCTAGGTTAGGGACTTCCTCGTGTGTGGTATAGGACAGAGGTCAAGGGTACAAACCCTGGAGCCTTACCATCCAGGTTCAAATCCCGGTTCTGTCACTTACAGATTGTGTTATTTTGGACCCTATCTCCTCTGATCTTTCCTCCTCAGTAAAATGGAGGTAACAAAAGTACCTTCATTGCAGGGGTCTGTGCCTGTTGAGTGAGTTAATGCAAAGGAAGCACATGCCAGGCACATGGTAGAGCTAAGCGTCTATCTTTAATGCTCATCACACTAAAGATTAAGTTCAAGGGAAGCTGGGATGGCTCAGTGGGTTAAGCACTCGCTTTGCAGCCCCGGAGACCAGGGATCGAATCCCGGCTCCAGCCCACACAGACCCACATGCTGAACTGGGATGTGCCCCCAGTTCAGTTCTTGCCGGGGCCTATGTGGGAGGCTCCCGGCCCAGTTCCTGCCCTGCACAGCCCCGCACCCACCTGTGGAGTGAAACTATGTGGAAAACTAGTGCTCAATTATGGAGACTGCTCTGGGCCCTCCCCCTTCTCTCTGTCTCTCTCTCTGTCAAAAACAATAAAAATAAATCTTTAAAAAATAAAATAAAAATGGGAAGCCGGGATGGCTCAGTGGGTTAGGCACTCACTTTGCAGCCCTGGGGACTGAGGATCGAATCCTGGCCCCAGCCCGGGTGGACCCATATGCTGAACTGGGGAGTGCCCCCAGTTCAATTCTCACCGGGGTGAGACCCCGACCCAGTTTCTGCCCAATACAGCCCTGCGCCCACCTATGGAATGAAACTATGTGGAAAAACCAATGATGTGCAACTATGGAGAGTGTTCTGGGCCCTCCCCCTTCTCTCTGTCTCTGACTCTGTATCTCTCTCTCTCTCTGTCAAAAACAATAAATAAATCTTAAAAAAAAAAAAAAGATTAAGTTTAAGGAAAGGGCACGTTTTTTTTTTTCCCTGGAAGAGCAGAGATATGCCAGTTGCAACGATTTGTAGGTAATGAATATTTTCTGGAAATTTTAGAACATTTGCTGAGGACATTGAATGTGAAAATAATACTTAATGGGATCTTAGGAGTTTCTATAGTTATTCTTTATGAAATAGACTCGCCAGGCCAGGAAGGCGTCACTGCTGTTCTGATTCCAGATGTTTCGAAACTTGTAGGTCGCCGGGGGCTTCCAAAGCTCTGGCTACATTACAGTTTCCTTTAAGGCCTGTCTTAGTCCTTTCGGGCCGCTGTAACAGAAATACCATTGACCGAGTGGCTTATAAACCGCAAACATTAATTTCTCACAGTTCTCGAGGCTGAGAAGTCCAAGGTCATGGCAGCGGCAGACGCAGCGGTGTCTGGTGAGAGCCCCTGCCTCATGGATGGCGCCTTCTCGCTGTGTCTTCACACGTGGACGGTGCACGAATGCTCCCTGGGACCGTTTTAATCAGAGCACTGATCCCATTCCTGAGGGCTCCACCTGCATGACCCAGTCACCTCTCGTGCACTTGGCCTCCTAACACCATCACCTCGGGGTTAGGTTTTGACCTAAGAATTTGAGGAGGACACGAACATTCAGACTACAGTCCCTTCCATTCCTGCACCTCTACAGCATTTGCACCATGTGGAGCTTGGGGGATCCTTGTTACACCCCATGCACAGCGTGAGGACATGCTGGGGTGGGGGCCGCAGGGCCTCAATGTCCTCTACCTCAGGAGATGTCCGAGTCTGGGCTCCTTGGCCGACTCAGCATCATTGTCAACAGAAGTGCTCAGAGTCCACGGGACTCAGCTGTGACAACCCAAAGTTGGGGCCCACCCGTGGGAAAGAAGCGGGGACCTCGTGGCCCATCCCTTTGGTGTGGCCATTGTGTGCCCTGTCCCGGGAGGCTGCAGGCCATCTGCTTTCCGGCAGCTCGAGTGGCCCGGGCCCAGGCCAGCCTGGAGCTACGGCCTTGACACCAGACCTGGCACCCAGCCTTCCCGGAGTAACGCAGCGCCTGGCCTGGAGCCTGCTGCCTCTCCACATGCTCACCTGGTGCAGGTGTCTCACAGGCAGCCTCTCCCTCGGACACAGAGGACCTGCGCATCCACAGATCTGGGCCGTTCGGATGTGTGACGCCTGGGCCCTTCTCCTGGACACGGGAGCTGGGGCGCGTATGGCACATCTGGGCCTTTGACCAACGTGCTCAGGAGTAAGATCAGGAGGACCTTCCTTAACTCTGCTCCTTCCTCAGCTGCTTCCCATGTGACTCCACAGATAAATTTGGGGTGAAAACCTCTGTGAACCAAGGCCCCCAACAGGAAGATTGTACTTCAAGACAATTCCATTTCTATGGAACTTCACAGCCTGTGCCCATGGTCTGGCATCCACGAGATTGTTTTGTTTGGACACCAAGAAAAATTCTCTGTGAACTTGAAACTTTCCTTTTGGTGGCTCCTCCCCATTTACTTCCTCATTGTATTCATGTCTGCCCACGGATCCAAAATAAACCATTTTCCCATGCCTGTGGAGAGACCGTAGCTCAAACATTTGATGTTTTATTGCCAAGTTATTAGGATCAGCCTCCTAATTTGCACTGTAAAATTCTAGAGGGTAAGCATTTGAGCATATATTTTCATGGGCGTCAACTCACCCTGTGGCTACACACTCCTTTTGTTACTTCTTTGGACTGTGAGTGAGATTTCAGGGGTGTGCACCACGGATGGACCACTACCTTTGCATTGGGTCCATGTCCTGTCCCACCAGAACTTGCCCTCTTATCTGAATATCTGAGCCACAGGAGAGTCAGCAAGTGCCAGCCCCACCCTGCCTGACAGGCAGCCCCACCTTACACATGCATGCACACACACACACACACACACACACACTTGCCTGCAGCCTTCTGCCTCCAAGCATACACGTACACACACACTTAAGGGTTTGCAAAAGGCTTTCCTCAAACATGCACTGGGTGGTCACACGGCGAGCCATGTAGGGGAAGGTGCACCTTGGGTAATTTCTGCATGTTCTTCTCCTTTCTCTGTGTACTTCCCCATCCCTCCACTCCCTTAACCAAGACAGAGGCTCTGTTTCTCATGGCTTCTGTCTTTCTCCTGTCATTATTTTTTTTCCCCCCAGCATTGTTCCAGCCTGAAGTGTCCCTCCTGTGGATGCTGCTGGGACCTGTTTCCCCAGAGCCCTGTGCAGTGATAATTCTGAGCACCCTGTCTCTCTCTCTCTTAACTGATGACACCAGCAAGCCCATAGGACCCTCCTGGGCAGGAGAGCGCTACAACCTGGATAGGCAGCCAGCCCTGAACTCTGTCATAACTTGCTTCTCACCAGTTGTGCTCACTGAAGTTCATTATTAGCTGAAGCCCATTATTAGCTGAGCTGGGGACTGATACTGTCAATCTCCATTGGTCTGACAAGGACCCCTTCAGCCTAACACACAGTGGCCATTGAACTCTCTGAGAATACACACACACCATGCAGTTTTTGATCTTAAGCAAGTCGCGGTGCACAAAAACACTGGGTGAACATGTACACATTTATACAAATGTTTGAAGTCATTACTGCACACAATCAGGGCCTTGCCAGTGGGATCATATTTTTAAAGAACGTGCAAAAATATAGAAAGAGAGGAGTGAAAAACCAAGGATGAATATGAGAACAGGCTAAGGATCACAGGAGCCTAAAATGAGCCTTTGCTTGGAAAGATCCAAAAGATGGTAAGAAGGACTTTTAGAGTTGTCTGTAGACAGAATAAAGTGAGGATGAGGGTAACGAGTACCCTGCTGGAGAAACCAAGCATGGCTAGGCGGCCATTGCAGTAGACATCACAGAGGGAATTTAATGAGCGTTTCCTGGTGGCTGGACCAGGAGAACCCGCCAGCCCTGAGAGTCGGTGATTCTCTGTAGCAGATGCTGATATCCTGTCTCAGGTCCACAAATGTCCAAGGATGTGAACTGGTAAGATCATTCAAGAAAAAGAAAGATCAGCTAGTGCAAGTTATCTGTAATTTTTGCTTTTCGCCTATAAAATTTCATGGAGCTTCTAAAAGTATTGAACTTAGTCTCAGGACAGACATACTTTATTATTCCAGAGAATCTGACTGGTTTTGTGTGCTTTGTCATTAACGGATAAGATTTTGCACTTAAATAGTCCCATTCATTCGTGGGTCTCAAATCATTTTATAGGCATTATTTTGTTCTCACATGTGACTGTGAATTTGTTCGCACACTTGTGAAATGGAGAGTAAACCATTTTATACCAGGGCAAAGCCAGAATACTGAGATGGTGTCTCCTGGGTGTCCCAAGACCCGTTGGAAGAGTGGAAAACCTCATCATCACCCATCTGGCTGCCTCATCTCAGTGATACCAAGTGACTGGCAGCTGGTGGATGAGACTCAGATCTGAGGCCCAAATAAACCCCAGCCCTTTACTACTGTGTGTTTCTATTCTGATCTCCTTCTGACACTAAAGGAGCAAAAAGGAGGTGAAATTTCAAAGACATTTCCAGACTTCTAACAGCACATAGATTTGAGAATTGTGTGGCCCTCTGGCTATACACAATTGGAGCTACCTTATATTCTGTCACACACAAACCCACACACAACACGGGAGCTGGCTGGAAGATTCTGGGATGGAACACATCCTTGCCGCCTCCCCATATCCCATGTCCCATGTTCCTGGCCCCAGTCATCACTTAATACTGTTTAATGAGTAATAGGGAATTCCACTGGAGTCTGAGATGAAGGGAAAAGCTTACACATTATACCCTCCAGTTCAGACTTCACTCTAAACATTCCTCTCCCTTCTTCCTTCTTAACCCCTTTCCGTCCAGCTTCCCCTCTCCCCTCCACTGAAATCACTTCTTAAAAAAGTTTAAGGACCTCTTTATGGAATTTCAAGAGACATTTCTCGGGGTTATTCCACTTGACCTTTCTGATACTGTTGCCCACCCTGTCCCCTGTGAAAATCTCTCTTCCCTTGACCTCCGTGGCCCTGAAATTCCCATTTCCTTGCACCTCTCTGGCAATTTTTTTTTCCCTCTTCGCAGTGTGTTCCACAAGGATGTGGTCCTTGAGGTTCTCTGACCCACCTTGTGGGAACAACTCTTGCCATCCTTATGTCTGCCAGAAACAGATCTCCCTCCATCTCCCAGACTGAAAGACGGAGAGGCCCTGTTCCTCCTTCTTGTCCTTCCATTCCCTGCTCCCAGTGGCTCACGGGAACTTCCATTCTTCCTCTGCAGTGGCTCTTAATACTCACTGCCCTCTCGGTCCAGGCCCCTAGCACCTGAGAGCTCTTCTACCAGAACTCTTTAGATCATGCACATTAACAAAATACGGTTGCATGTACTTCTCCATTTTTAAAGCATTTTTTTAATTGACATCATTTACCCTTCCATTTTTTAATTGTTTATGTATTATATACTGCGTTAGTCTGCTAGTGTTGCCGCAGACTGGGTGTCTTAAAGAATAGAATTTTGTTTTCTTATGATTCTGAGGGCCTGAAGTCCAAGGTCAAGGCACTATCAGCATTGGTTTCTGGTGGGAACTCTCTTCCTAGCTTGTAGACAGCCACCTTCTCACTGTGTCCTCACGTGGAGTCTTCTGTGTGCATCTGGACAGAGAGAGAGGGGGACAGACAGAGACACAGTGAGAGACAGAGAGGGGAAGAGAGAGAGAGAGGTATGTGGAGGTAATCTCCTGTCTCTTCTTTTTATAAGGACACCACACTTATAACCCTATTTAACCTGCATTATCTCCTTAAAACTTCATCTTCAAATACAGTCACATTAAGGGTGAAAGCTTCAGCATATAAGTTGGGAGAGAGCGGTACACAATTCAGTCCATGACATATACATTTTCCATTAAACTAGTTTATCATTTCAAATTCAGCTGACCAGATGTCCTGTTTTAAACAGGGCAGGGAACCGTGGACTGTCCCGTTTCACACGGTATGTAGGGTCAGCCTCGTCTCACTGGGCTAAATTCAAGGTGTCAGTAGGCGGACCCTACGTATCATGTGAAGTGGGACAGTGCATTGTTTTCTGTCCCGTCTGAAATGGGACGTCTGGTCAGCCTATTTCAGATACACGAAGTACACACTCCAAAAGATGAGACGTGTAAAGCCAAATCCACATAGGAGTTCCGACACGCTCTTCTCACAGCCCCATGGACCCCCTTGGTGGGCCTGCACAGCACCACATGGCACCACCGACCTGGACGAAGACGACACATGCTAGTGGCCTGATTTGCTGCCAGGCGCTGCCTCACCTCCAGCTCCGTAACACAGACTCTGTGTTGGCCTTTGTAAAACATTGGCTTTGTCCTCTCCCTTCCTCAACAACCTGGTGTCCTGCGTTGCCCAGGCCGGGCCAGGCCAGCCCCCAGCTTGACCTTTGGGGCATTCATGTCCCAACGTGACGCTGCTTCAAGGGTCCGTTCCTCCTGATGCCCCCCTTGGCACCCCCTCTGTGGGCCCCAGCGTCTGGCCCACTTTGGCAGCACCTCTCCTGCTCCCTCCACCATGCTGACCGTGCACCCCCAGAGGTGGTGGCCTGCCTGCCGCTCAGCGGTGTGACTGACGTGTTCATGTGCCCTCTTACCTCGTCCACTGAATTACGACCTGCAAGAGCTCACGGTCCAGGCGTCTTCCCCGTTGTACGTCTTTGTGCACAGACTCCCTGACCCTGTCCTTTGTCACTGTGGTGCTTCGCGGACCCCCTTCCAGAGCGGCACAATCGACTGGGCCTCCCGACCCTGCGCCGTGGTTGTGGCCACGCGGAGACAGCCTCGGGGCCTCGGACGCACTGACATGGACTCGGTGACCAGTGTAGACGTGTGGGTGGCCGCGTGGGGTGGGGGCAGGCAGGCAGCTCACACTGCTCAGCCCGAACCTGCTCCTGCTCAGCCTCTGGCAAATGGAACTTCCCAGAAGTTGGTCATATATTCCCCTGAAGACTTAATAAAGGAAAAGTCAGCTGCTTATTGAAAAGCATGCTTCTGACTGCCAACCCGGGTTGACTGAAATGAATGTTGATGAACGAGACATTTATTAGCAAAGCATCCATCTCTTTACTGCCCAATGGGGCTCAGGCCACACACGTGAATCATTCAGATGACAGGTGCTGGGAGCAAGCCCTTGGCCTTCACCTGTTCACAGATGGAGGAGCCAGGACGCTGAGGATGAGTTCAGAGGGTGGACACTCAGGAACGGAATGAGCCAGAAACACCGAGAAGGAAGTGAGTCTGGAACTGTTCCCAAATCTTGAATTGTCCTTTAAGCAAATGCTGACCTGGGAACTTGAATGTGGACTAAAATGAAGATATCAGCTCTGTTCTTGGACTTTAGCTTTATGGCCTTGTAGCTGGACCACTGCCACCCAGGGCTCAGGTGCATCTGCGAGGAGCAAGCCATTACCGGGATGAACTGCCTCAGCCGAAACACTGTCTTCTTTGTTCAGTAAGTGTGTGCAGACTGAAAATTCGTTTCTTGGCCCACATTAGGAGGGGATTGTCCAAGAAATTGAATTAATACTTAAACTACATCTTTTTTTCTTATTGACATGATAAAGCTGGCAGACTCAGTGAATGTCATAATTGGGTTCAGAGTCCAAAACTCATGTATAGTATGCATTTTAAGTATAATACGGTTCCATGGCCTGAACCAGGATTGTCTTGCCAACCTCTGTGGGTGTCATGCAGTGGCCAGACACTGCCTGATGCTGTGAATGCCACGCACGTAATGTGCATAAACTATGCAGGTTACCATCAGTGAACTTTCCCAGGTGTAAGTGTAATGGCAGCTACCCTATAAGGGTCAGGTATTGAATTTTACTGTTTCTTTTTGCTTTTTCATATCTACCTATGGCTCTTATACTGAAAGCAAGGGGGCTGAGTTGGGGAGACTGACAGGCTTGGGGAAAGGCCAGTGCTGTCCCCCGAAATCTCTTCTAGTTGAATGTTTCTTTGAGATTTTTGATGCTCCGATTTTTACGTAAGACCCAAGAGAGAGAGCGCGCGCACGCCTGTCTGCCATCCATCCCACCCAGTTTCACAGCCGCCTCTCTAAGCAGAGTTTAGCTCAGGACACAGCTCTGCCTTCCAGCCCCCACCTTCCACTGTGGCTCTTTATTGGCACGGGCCATGGGGACCGTTACCGATGGCACCAGGGGAGGTACGCAAGCGCTGGCCTTCATATTCCTGCTGGACTTCTGCTGAGGCCTGTGTGGGGAATACACATGGTGGTTGCCAAGGTAAGCATTTTCATAGCCTGAGTCACACAGACAGAGCCTACCTTTGTAGACACAAAAGAGGCAACTACAGAACAAAATGCCAAGCCTGAAAGGCAAGGAAAGGAGTGTTGATAAGAGCCATCTAGGTGCACGGGGTAATTCTCCACCGCGCTATTCTGTGGCTCTGTTTTGTGTGAGGGTAATGCTAACTTAGAAGCTGGCAAATATTACCCCCTCCTCACTGTGTTCTTTAAACCCTGCTTTGAAGCATGATGGCACAAACCATTAGGAAGTTTGGAAAGTCTGTGTCCACCCTGGGAGTTTAATTAAAATATACCGAGCCTTGCAGAAACCTGTGGTTTGAAGTAATCGAAAATCTAAGGTATTAGAAGCATAGACTGATCCTAGGAAGAAAGTTCAAGTTTCCACCCAAGATTTGGATTTCTTACCTTCCAGTTCCTTCTGGGTTTGTAGTAGATCACTGTTAAACATACAAATTATCATTTTTCTAATAAAGGATTCCTGAATTTTGTAATTACAAGTATTTGGTGTTTACTTATACGGAGACGTTATCTGAGTGTTCACACTATTTCATATTCCTGAGTGTTGTATTCATTTATAAACACATATCGTCATGTACCTACTATGTGCAAAGTGTGGGGTTCTCACTAGGGTTACAATTGTAAGTAAAACTAAACCAACTTAGATCCTCTCCTCATGGAGCACCTTAACTCTCTGTTGTGCCCCGTAGTCTTTCCATCATGTTAAGAGCATGGCATTTAGCTAGGTCTTGAGACGTGAACTTGACTTTCACAGTGTGGCAGATAGTTAAGTTAAAGAAATGATTTTGAATACAGCCCTTGTCACCAGCACACTCCCATATGTAATTGAAGACATCGTTCAATTGATGACATAGCAGTATTCTTCAAAGCACGGTACACACATGTCACCTCCACATGTCAAAGTTCAAGTCAAAAACTGGGTCGGGAAGTCAGTGTTGTGTTTCCACCCGTGTTGCCAGGAGGTGGGTGTTGGGCTGAGCTAAGGCACTTCAGGACAGTGTTTCTGGGCATCCAAATCGCCTGTTCATGTCTGAGAAAATGCAGATTCTTTAGCCTCACTCCAGATCTTCAGGAGTTCAGTCAGACTGAAAGAATCAAGAAACATATGACTTCACTCATAGGTGGAATATAAAACTGAAAGGAACAAAGACACAAAAACTCATGGACACACTCAGTGGTTTGGTGGTTGCCTGGGGGTGGGGGTGGGGAAGTGAGGAGGGAGGGCTGGGGGGGCATGGGGAGGGGACATTAAATGTAAAAATAAATAAATAAATAAATAAATAATAGGTTTACAACCACAAACGAATTAGGCAATTTTTATTTTTTTAAAAATTGCATTTTTAACAGGCACCTCCCCCCAAATCACTTCTATGCAAAATAAAATTTAAGAACATTATTTTTGGGGTATTCTTGCCAAAATCAATGCAAAAGCAATCAATTAATTAATCAAACCAAACAAACCGAACCCAATGTTTGGGGGTGGGAGGCTAATATCAGGTAGATCTACGAAAAGTATTTTTGACATCGCATAGCCCCTCCTCCAAGTCAATAAATAATGATGATATTGCTTATATTCAACTGACTGTGCCAAGGACTTTAATCAAATAATATGATTTCTTACTTTCTTATTCTGCAAAGTGAGAGGTCGGACATAATGACCTTTAAATACCCTTTTATGTAGCATAGACACACTAAGCAGGCAGGGGCACTGGGTTGCCAGTCCTTTCCTGTCCACATCACCCTCCCACATGCTACACAAACATTGGCCAAGAGGAGATTAAAGGCAAAGAGAAAGAAGAAATAGAATCAAAACAACAGAAACACATGCTAAGTAAATTATGCCTTCAAACTAATTCTAATTATTTTCTTTTATCTTCCTCCTTCTGTTGAGTAATGTTCTTCTGTCTTCTGATAAGGATTAAGTTCATTGTCTTTAAGTGATTCATTCATTCAGGTGTTTAAATCACTGATTGAACACTTATGAGTGTCCACTATTTTCCAGGACAGGGCTTGACGTTGAAGATGTGGAAATGCACCAACACCTGGACTTCATATGGTTTGCCCTCTACCAAAATCAGTACACTTTGCCCAAAATGGTCCATTGACACCCTTTTCAATTCTAGGCAAATTCTCCTGAAAGAATTATAATAGATAGTATTTTATGAAGACCAAAAAAGAAAGACGAGTTTTTTGGTTTTTTTAGCCGTACCTAGTTGTTTCAGTTTCAAACCTGAGTGTTTGAAAGACAGACCCTACACAGTCATGTCTCACTCTTGTCCACACGAGTAAAAACAACAAACCAGACAAACACAAACATAAAACCATAGCCATGTGTATGTTTTAGCCTTTCCTGTCATACATAATATTGGCCCTGGGAACAAGGCCCAACAGAGGAAAATTTTTTTTAGGGTTTGTATCTCTAGCGATAGTGATACTTATGCTCATTATATAGCACTTACTATATCCCAGATAATTTGTGTATACTGATTGATTTCCTATGTTCGTGAATAATTTTCAGAGGATGGTAGGTGAAGACACTTCCTTTCAGAAGAATATGTGAAACTAATTCCCTCCCTAATTATTTCAGAGTATTTGAAATGGCAAAACTCATGAAAGGTTGGCTATTTCAAAAGCCCTTTGCTTCGTTGATGGGGCTTAAATGTTTTAAACGATGAGGTTCCCTGGATTCATGAGCTTCCGCCCGCATCTTGGGAAAGAGGTATCTACCTAGATTTATCTTCATGTTCAATTGTGTACTCAAGAGACAACTCTTATCATGAAGTCACTCTGCTCAACTATTGTCCACATGATTTGAAAGGATTTTAAATGAAGTATTACAGACGAGTCACCATAAATGTTATGCAAACTTAAGACCTTCACAGAACCTGCCCTCATTTTGCATGAAGAGGCCACCAGGGAGTGTCGGGAGGCCCCTTCCCATTCCTCGGCTGTGGGATGGGCAGGCATTCGATGCCATCCCTGTCTGAACTTCTGCAAGCGTTCCCCCGTCACCAAGAATCTCATCTGTCGTAATTACTAAGCTAAAGCAGTTTGAAAAGTTGTTTTCACTTCACTGTGTAAAGTAACAAGTGTAATAGAGAGCTAAACCACACGTGTGCCGGTGAGCAGAGGGAATGCCTCCTGTCCAATGGGGGCAGCTACAGAAGGTCGGCAGCAACGTGAACTAATAATCACTTTATAAGACAGACTGTTGTGTCTGTGAGGAAGAAACTGCACCGCTGGGACAAAGTGTAGCTGTCAACCTCCCCCCGGGGGTGGGAACGCAGCGCAGCCGCACCAGAGCCCGCTGGTGGCGCTCCTAGGCCCTCGGTATTACTCACATTTCCTGTTTCTGATTTCAGACCTTTAAGTAAATTTCCTGTGAAATGGAAATCCTGACGGCGCCTTTCTGGTGCATTCTTGCTACGTGGCAAATCGCTAATTTCTTATAATAGAGGAAACTTTTTCCCAAACAAAGTAAAACTAGACTTCTGGAGAGAGTGTAAACGCGTATGTGTGGGAGATGTATTGGTATTCAGGTGGAGCTGCGTTTGATTCTTATGAACGCTTCACGCTTCCCTAGAGAAATGCAGACACTCCAGCCCTGCGCAGCACGACTGGTAAACGCTGGTGCAAGCCAGTTTATTTTTACATTGAAAAATCAGCTCCTCAAAGCCCTTGAGAATTCTCAAAATTTCATATATATCATAAATTACTTATGGCAGCAAAAGAATTTTGGAAATTTTGATATTTAACTCATTTCCCGTTTAGGGAAGAAAAAAAAAGTGCAGCTCGCTGCTGCATTCATTTAATGTTACATAAATATGGTCTTTGAGGCTGAAGCAAATCTGACTGGTTTTTAATGTAAAAATAAAATATAAAAACTGTTCTTGGAGTTATTTCTAAACAGAACTTGCCTCTCATCCAAGTGTAGAAAATATGTATGATAATCAGTATTTAATCATTTTTTTTTTTCATGCAGAGAAATGGTATGTTTTGTAGGAATTGACATTTTCAGCGATTGAGAATTATCGTACTATTTTTTGGTAAAAGGAAATGCCACTAGTAAAAACAGTGCTATAAATAGAATGATGTCATTTGTCTCCAAAGACTACCCATATACTAGAGTGATGCGAAAATAGTAATAAAAGCGTGATATTTCATGGCAAACTCTGAGGGGTCAGGTGAGGACTGTAACCTGCAAGTTATCTCGGGGTAAACGCTGCCGCCTCCAGCGCTGCCAATAAGTAATCTCAGGGAGAATGGGAGGGAAAATGGCTCACTGTAACGATGTTAACATAAGTGTGTACCTGCCATAGGTAGGAAGTGTGCTAAACACCACACATGTGACATTCACCACAACCCAGAAGGAGGACTGTCTCCACTGGACTCATGAGGAAACTGAGGCCAGAGGAAGATGAAGTAATTTACCCAAAGTCAACAGCTAGAAAGTAATGGGAGCAGGATTCCTGTTAGCTCCTTCTGACTCCAGAGCTCCTGATCTTAATGAGCTTCTGCTGTACATAATACATTCATTCATTCACTCAAATGATACAGACGTCTAAGCTGATGACTGTGCCTGTGAGAACAGCTTTCACATAATAGAGCCCGTGCGTTTATTGTGACTAGCACTTTGTGGTACGAGGTCCAAATGCATCTCTTAACAAGGATGTGAGCCGAGAAGCTAAATGCAGGCTGCTTGCTTGTCCTCCGATTATCTGGAATCATCTCTACCACTCATGTCATTGTCTTTCCGCAACCACTGAATTCAACAGCCATATTTGTCCCTTTCACTTAAATAATGTCTGTATATTTTTGGAGTAATCAGAAAACAAAGCTGTATGAAATATGAAAACCCGAAGAACTGTGGTGATGGTGATGGATGGCAGAACTAAGCTTTGAAATGCAACCTCGCTTCGTTTCCCTTTGACTGAGGTTCTGATGTAAAGTGATATTTTTTTACAAAGTACCCCCAAGTCCTTTCTCATGATGACTCAAACACACCTTCAGACAGAGACATGCTACTTGGGCATCAAGCCAGGGCTGGATCAGACCAAAAGCCACCAGTCTGGTGGAGAAGGGGTGACTCTGAACCCCAGGCTTGGCTGGTTTGCTTTCTTCTCGGATGATAGGGTGCTAAGCATTAGGTTTAGCTGCCCACCTTCCCCAGTTCCCCAGACAGTGAGGAGTGCGATTAGCCTCATACTCATCTCAGTCTAGACTGGAACAGGGACCATGTCTTCATATTTCCAAGCGCTGTGCTGTGTCAGGCCTTGACTTGATGAAAGAAGGAATCAATGAAAATGTGCTATTCGAGCAAACGTTGTGAACATGTTGTAGGAAAAGAATGTTTTCGGCTCACAGGTTGGGAAGCCATAGACCAGACTTTCACCCAAAGCCTCAATAAAAGAACTGGAAACTTAGAAGCTTTCCAAGAAAGATTTTAATTGTGTCTCCTCAAAAGATATTATATGTTGCAGCCCTAACTGCTGTACCTGTGAACGTGACCTTATTTGGACATAGGGGTTTTGTAGATGCAGCCGCAATCAGATGGGGTCATTAGGGAGGGCCCCCTCATCTAATATGACTGGTGTCCTCATAAGAAGGGAAGAGACGCAGAGACAGAGACCAGCAGGGAGGAGAACGTCATGTGATGTTCCTACGATGTCTGATGTCCCTACGAGCCAAGGACCACGGGAAGCTAGGAGGCGGTTAACTTCTGTTGGTTCAAGCCATCTACTTTGGGGTCATGTGTTATGGCCGCCTTTGAAAATGCATACGTACCACTGCTATGTGGAAATGCGGGCTGCTAAACCAAGCTGAGTTCAGTCATGGAAAAGGAACGACCGAGTTCTGTACCTGTCCCCACGTTTTATATTAAACTCGGGCCGTGAGCCAGTCTTTTCCTTCAAGTGTGGCCTCTCATGTCACCTACGGGTGCAGGCAAGCTCCGCCCTCTGTGTGCAGGCCTGCCTCTCTCCACGTCCCTACCTCCACCGGTGCCCTAACACACATCAGCACAGCAACTTTCAGGAGGTGTCTGCTGCTTCGCTTCATTAAGCAGGCCCAAGTCAAAATGGAAATAGATACACTTTACAACTATGTGTATTTCGCAGTAAAAAAAAAAAAATCACTCAGGCTCAGGTCTCATCGGGGAAGGAATTACTGAAATTACTCGGTGCAATTACAATATTTTCTCACATAACTGCGTACCATCAAGGTCGATCTGTTGGGGTGATAGAAGGGCTCCGGGGAGGCCCTCTCCATTAAATTGCCCTCATTGCTTGTAAGAGTGTCTGGGATTCCATTAGGTATCACTCACTGTTCCTTTGGTTCTCAAAGAGGTCGTCCATTTTTTAATTAAAGCACAAATGTCCCTGAGAAAGTTCATAGCTTAAGCTCTTAGCAACAGCCAGCAATTGTTTGTTGTGTGATTTCTATCCTGGGGCCCAAAGGAGATAGTGAGGATGTAATGAGGAAGGCCAGGCCGCTTCCCACTGTGGCCTTGGTCCTCAGCAGCAATAGCTGGCATTTAACGAGCATCCATGTAGAAACAATGGCAATTAAATGGGTATCTCGACCTATATTTTCAGAACAGAAAGGAGTTCATTAATAAGGCAGTCTAGTCTTCGCTGCCCGCCTGGGTCTGCTGGTCACAGCTCTTTTTTTTTTTTTAAGATTTATTTTTTTTTTTATTGTTTTTGACAGAGAGAGAGAGAGAGAGAGAGATACAGAGACAGAGAGAAGGGGGAGGGCCCAGAACAGTCTCCATAGTTGCACATCATTGGTTTTTCCACATAGTTTGATTCCACAGGTGGGCTTGGGGCTGCACAGGGCAGGAACTGGGCCGGGGTCTCACCCCGGTGAGAACCGAACTGGGGGCACTCCCCAGTTCAGCATATGGGTTCACACGGGCCGGAGCTGGGATTTGATCCTCGGTCCCCGGTGCTGCAAAGTGAGCGCCTAACCCACTGAGCCATCCCGGCTTCCCTGGTCACGAGCTCTTGACCACAGGCAGGTAGCTTATCCTCTTTGAGCCTCAGGTTGCTCCTCACCTGTGAAGTGGGATGATAATGTCACCTCCTTCATTAGGTGGTTGCACAATGCAAGTGAAATAAATTGTCTAAAGCCCTGAGCCCAGTGCTTGACACGGAGGGAATACTCAGTAAATATCCGGGAGTCATCGGCCTGTGAATTTCCTTTCCCGGGGGTCGTAGAGAGCCAACTTTCTCCCTGTAGTGCTGGTTTTGTGCTGAAGTCATCTGTGCCTCCCCAGAGTGATCCAGAGATGTGCTGTCCATGTGACTGCAGACGTCAGTCCATCGCAGAACAGCGAAGACCCCTACAGTGGGCGAGCTCCCGCTGTGCCACCTGTTATGTGTTCTTCCCACGTGAAAATTTGTGAAGTGAAATAAAGCATCAGGAGAACAGAAATCCTGCAGTTATCTTTAAGCTTATATATGACCTAGACCAGGGGTGGCGAACCTTTTGGCGATTGAGTGCCGAAGTTTATGAAATAAGAGTATACTCGCTCGACTCGCGTGCCAACCCATCGAGTGAGATAGAGGTATCGATTATTTTTATGTCCAAAAGAGGCATAGGATGTTTTTATAACAAAAAACAATAATTTTTTAAATGGTATTCACAATTATTTGTTTTGAAGTTTAAATATTTTATTAGAGTGCATAACAAAGGTAATTATATAAATTAAATACCATAGAAAATCTCTATCAGTCATTTATTACATTTTTATTCGGTGTAGAATAACATGATATTATAATAAAATTATAATTTATATGAAACAAAAAGGAAAAGAACATGTGACAGAATTAAATTATAATAATAAACATTAGTCATCAAATGCACTGAGTACCCATGAAAATTAAAGAATCCTCTATCATTGTTAGTGTGATTTCTGTTGTTGTGCAGAAGAAGACAGATGAATCCCATCAGGTTTATATTTTGTTGTTTTTAACATTACACAAGCTGCACTTGCTTCAGTTACAAGTTGTTCACATGTTTCAGGTGTGACAGCAACGGGAGAGTAGAATACTCGAAAAATTTGACTCAATAGCCCAAACGCGTTTTCTGTTACTCTGTGAGCACGAGTTAACCTGTAGTTGAAGATGACTTTAGATTTTTCTCCTCGAGCTGTTATTTTACAGTATGGTTTCATGCCATGTTTGTGTAATCTGAAAGCTTCATCTCCAACTATAACATAGGGCACTACTTTATTCGAACCAGGAAGTCTCTCATCTGGAGGAAATATATTTCCTGAAAGCACTTGTTTCCCCATGACAGACTTC